>AWYD02000513.1:0-11200 GCA_000504365.2 Pseudocercospora pini-densiflorae CBS 125139
TAAATCGACTTCTATATCTTCTAATCTATCTATAAAGTATTCTTCTTAGTTATTATCTTCTCTTTACTAACCTTTACTTTCTAATCTTTAAATACTACCTTTAATACTTTATCTACTATACGTATTATAGCTACTAGCTTAAAGCCGCCTTCGAGATCTTTCTATAAGTTAGCTAAGCTCTAAATAAGTAAGTTAAGAAGCGCTATTATTATTAGGTCCGTCTATATAAGAGTATTACTATTTAGATCCGGAGTCGCTAATCTACTACTTCTTCGACCTATACTATTAAATAAGATAGTTAATATAGGTAAAGATACGTCTAGTAATATAGGCTTACTCTATAGTATATCTATTCGAGAGCTAACTTAAGAAAGAGGTAACGATATATTAGTTACTATAGGAGATAATAATCCTACTAGACTAGATAGCTATTACTAAGTATTAAATAGTATAGAGTTAGCCTAGAATTATATTAACTTATACTAAAAGAGAGTATTATTAAGTAGGCTATTATCTTTAGTTAAGAGATTAGATAATTCTATAGTTCTATACTATACTATAGCGATAGTAATACTCGAGAAGTCTTCGAAATTACTATATTCTAGCCTCTAAATTAGGCTCTATAGAGGCTTATATAACCGGCCTTATAATACGAGATATTAGATATAGAATAGGCTCTATATATCGTATAATAAGAGCGTAGAGTTTAATACGATATATTGTAGATACTAGACACGATAGTGCGGCGCTATAATAACATAATCTACAACACGATATTTGGACGACAGAACGGGACCTAAGGTATCCACAGACCCTCGTGGCAGAGGGTTTCGCGCCCGATCTGAAGAATGCCTTCAATGAGGATGAAGGCCGAGTTGCCACGTTGGAGACGCCGGGAGCTTGATGTGCTTCCCGTGGTAAAATGCAGCACAGGTCGTTGCAGCCAAGCATTCTCTCCGTTGTGCGAGATCTGCATCGTGGCGCACAAGTGTATCCTGGTCCGGCCACCCTTGTGCATCCTGCCTCCTACGTACCCGCAGTGGCCGTGGTCTCGAGAAACATGTACCTAACTATTACGACATTCAATACCCTAGCAGCGTGCGACCGGTGACCGTGTGGCAGGCCCGACGAGGTAAGGACCAGGCTGTCACAATGGCTGTCAGAGGTGACAGTCTTGCAGCGGCGGCGAGTGATGAGATGAGTTTGCTTGGAGCGCATAGCATGCGAGCTCAAGAAGGATAGAGAAGCGAGGAACCCCTCCCTCGCAGCGTGGCTTAAGTCCGTCCATTGTGTGCGATATCGCCAGAATAGCGCGCCTGCGTGCTCCTATGACGGCCCGCGCCAGTATATTGATTACGACAACTCTCAACTGCTTTGGGAGTTCAGACACGCGGGAACTCGCCGCCGTACGCACGCACCGCAAGCGCAAAGAATGGCATGCAGTGCAGGCGTCTCGCAGACTACTGGCTTTATACACTAAACTCTCGCCGCGGCTTGGCTGACGTGCTGACGACAGTTCTCTTGCAGTGCTGAGCCCTGTCTTGTGGGGAGAGGCACATTGATCGTTCAGCTGTGTGGCTTTCACTTTTCACCACAGCTTGGTATCCCTCCACTTTGCACCTTCTGGACGTCTGTCTGCCAGGGCTCGGGCGAAGCAAAGCCCGGTGCGCTCGCTTGACCTGGTCGCATTGCCACGGAGATCCACTACTTTGTCTCTTGGATCGGCACAAGGCTGAACCCTCTGGGATTCTCCCTCTTGAAGCCGTTGTACTGCGCTGCGCTGCCGTTACATCGAGCCAAAGACCGACCGACCGCCAAGCGGCGTCCTGGGAACGTCACTACCACAGGCCGACCTGAACTCGACTGTTCTTTCTCCCATTCCTTCACACTTCTGCAATTCTCCCGGTCACGCTCACGGCGAGAGTGCAATCAATGCCTGGAGCTTACTACTGGTAGCTGGACTACACTTTGAGCCTTTACAGCAAGTTAATGGTCATGGAGCATGCGTCACCTGAGGATTATGACGAGCATGTGAGCGATGCAGAGTCTGGCGAAGAGGAGCATCAGCAGGAGATCAAGACAGAATCTGCGCAGGGTTCTCCTTCATCAGGTCCAGCTGGAAAAAATGCGCCAGCTGTGAAAGCACCTGGTCCGCTGCAAAAGCGCCGAAGGGTCACTCGCGCGTGTGATGAATGTAGGAGGAAGAAGATCAAATGCGATGGAAAGCAGCCATGTACTCATTGCACGGTGTATAGCTATGGTGAGTCTGCCCTTCAGTCCACATTTGTGATCAACTCAAGCTGAACATTGCTTAGATTGCACTTACGATCAGCCCTCCAATCGACGTAGGAACCCGGCTCCGCAGTATGTGGAGAATCTTGAACATCGAGTGCATCGTGCCGAAACGCTACTTCACATTCTCATACCCAATCTCGACCTGAATGATCCTGGTATTGATGCCGCTGTCGCCCAAGGCTGGATTCCTGGGGCACCAGGCAAAGGCAATCCGGCTGCTGCTGCGCCAGAATCTCGTCCCTCCCGTCCACCTACTGCACCAACGGCCGACAAAAGATCAGACACCAATCTCGAGTCTATGGTCCGGGCCGTGGCTCAGCTCGATATGGACGAGACTGGTCATTGGGATTATCATGGCCACTCATCAGGACTCAGCTTTGTGAGAAGAATGCGAGAGCAGTTAGGGGACCTCATGGGGCCCGACACAATGGCGACACCGTTCGTGAAAACACGGCCCATGTCGCAATTGCTTGACTCGCCCAGATCAGCTGCTGAATCGCCGCTTGGAGAGATGTCTCCTGTCAGCACAGATCTCCCGCCAAGAGACATGGCTCGACAGCTCTGCATGTATGCTGTGAACGATGCCGCTGCGCTTTTGCGTATGGTGCATCAACCGTCGTTTTGGGAAAGCTTCGAAAGCATATACAGCAAGTCTCCCGATCATTACAATAATGAGGACCAGAAATTCCTACCCTTGTTCTACAGCGCTGTTGCACTCGGCAGCCTGTTTGGCAAAGACGACGAAAGCAGCATAGACCGCGACGGCTACGAAAGCGCTATTCAACAAGGCTTCACATATTTCAAGACCGCTCGCCAGTTGATGGACATTGCTGATTGTCGAGATCTCTCTTCCATCCAAGCAGTCGTCTTCATGATTCTGTTCCTGCAATCGTCAGCAAAGATGTCGCAATGCTATGCTTACGTTGGCGTGGCTCTGAGATCAGCTTTGAGGATGGGCTTGCATCGTGCTGCGGCAGGACGGTTCGATCCCATCGAGGCGGAAAGCAGAAAGAGAGTGTTCTGGGTCGTGCGCAAAATGGACACCTATGTTGGTGCTATGCTCGGGCTTCCACAAACGCTGAGTGACGACGACATTGATCAGGAATTTCCGACCGAGGTTGACGACGAGTATGTCACCAAGGATGGGATCTTGCCAATGCCAGAAGGTGTGGTCTCCCTGACCACTGCCTTCAACGCTCACACGCGCCTGGTGCTAATTCTTCAAAAAATCGTTCGCGTGATTTATCCAATCAAGGTGCAGAGTGCAGAGAGCTCGGGGGACAAGTCTTATTCAATCCCATTCTCGACAATTCGTGAAATCGAGGGTGAACTCGAAGATTGGAAGAACAGCCTACCGCCAATATTGACACCATGCGATGCGCCTCCCAGGTATGCGCGAGTCCAACAGCTGCTGCGACTGTCGTATGCGCACGCGCAAGTCCTTCTCTATCGACCATTTCTTCATTTTGTGGCCATGGAGAAACGCTCGAAACCGGTCGATCAACGCGCATACGCATGCGCCGCCTCATTTGTGAATGTGTCACGCAATATCATACACATTGCGTCGCAGATGAAGCAGAGAGGCTTGCTCAATGGTGCCTTCTGGTTCATCATGTATACGACCTTCTTTTCCATTCTAGCGCTTGTCTATTTTGCCGCTGAGAATCCCGACAACGCTACTACAGAAGCTGTGATGAAAGATGCGATCGAAGGCAGAGACGTCTTGGCTTCGTTGGCATCACGGAGCATGGCTGCTGACAGATGCACGGCCACATTGAATATCGTGTTTCAAAGGCTACCAGCTTGGATGCGAGAGGGTCGGCAGAACCCAGGCATGACCAAGAAGAGGACATTTGATCAAGGGCCACATCAACAATTTGCAAGTGCACAAGCTTCAAGAAGTCATCCTGACATCTCCACGACCGCGCAGGAGATCCCGAGTGCCAAGCGGGCCAGTACGTTTCCAAAAATGCCAAATGGCAGTGCTTCGGCGAACGCCTCGCCCTTTGAAGGTTCCTGGTCTCAGTCTGGGGCTTCCTCCTATGGTCCACAGACACCTACCAGCGGGGCTTACGACTCGAGCGCCTTCTCTGCTGTACAACAACGAAGTGTCTCACAACCAATGGCGACTGGAATGCAACAATACTCACTTCCTCCTAACTTTACAAACCCGGCATTGACAGATCTTTCAACAATGATGTTTCCTGCTGCCGATGAGCCATTTGTCTACCCGAACCAGCCGCTAACAACATTTGAGAACAATCAACAATACGGCAAGCAGCAAACATTCGGTGGTCAGCAGAATTACGGCGGCATGGACCACTCCAGTCCTGCTGGTTCGGCAGGTAGGGGTCGTGATGAGAACATCGAAGCTCAATTTTTCACGCTGCCGCCGTACATCGAACAGCGCCAACAGCAGCCTCAGCAAAGCCATCCACAGATGGTCCAGCGAAACATGGGATATCCTCAGCAAATGGCATACAGTAACGGACAGCCCAATAGCTCCGCGCCGGCAATGCAAATGCCTTCACAGGAACACTGGCCCGGCCAACAAGCCTTTCAGCAAAATCTTTCCAATATCGATATTCATGGCCTATTCGGCGGCGCTGAATGGAATCCAATGAATATGATGCACTCAGGATATCAAAATCAGCAGTAGAGTTGAGAATGGAAGTGGGCGAGAAGATGGTATTTCCAGTTTCAAGCATGGCTATGGTGTTCAGGGAAAGGGGCAGGCTTGCACATTACCCGGTTGCGATATAAATGATACCCACGTTTCCTGCATGGCGTTCGCACGGACATAGATGGCAGGTTTGTTGTTATAGCTGTGCGTTGGCGATTCTGTAGCATGATGAAACGATACGAAGGAACGAGCGGTATCGGAATCAGTATTCACAACCTGCGTAACACAACTCGACACTACCCACGATGCGTGTCTCGTCGGGTGTACTGATACTGAAGACATCATTAATATGTTCTTTGACGCGGTCGAGGAAAGGCCTGTGGACGGTGACCCCATGACCTCGTTTCTCTGCGGGAGCTTGGGCCATGACGACGGGGAAGATGTCGTTATCAAACCTGCTCCAAGCTTCGACCTCGACCACCCCATGTCTGTCCAGACGTAAACACCTCCGCCCCGTACGCTTCCTCTGACAGTGAGACTCGTCTGCTGCTCTCCAGACCAAATGCTGCCTAGATAGGTTTGCACAGTATGACGAGGATCAGATCTTGGAACCCGCTCGCGTTCCTGCCTCTGCAGGTCTCAATTATTGGCTCGTTGTTCTACATCGCCCTCTTCGCGGCATTACTCGTCGTGCACGTCAGGGTCCCACCAGCTCCTGCTAACCCGACACCGATCGATGGCATCAACCTTACGGCAGCTTGGCTCGACCTCGAATTCCTCTCCGACGGATACCATCCGTTAGGCTCCAGGCGTAACGATGTCGTAAAGAGCTACTTGCTAAAGAGAATCGACGAGATTTTGAAGGACAATAGAGCAGATCACAGAAACGTATGTGCCACCAACGGCAGGTGGACGTCAGACGTGGAGGGGGATCGAGCAGTGACTGTGTTCGCAAATGATAGCTCCAACTTCACCAGCCTTGACGACTGGACCAACAGGCCGGTAACACTATACGGGGAAAGCGACAATATACTCTTGTATGTCCGGGGCACCGAGGACACTGCAGGGAACTGGTGGAATCAGACTGAGCGCTATAAAGGCAGCAGTGGTGTTCTTGTCAATGCACACTACGACAGCGTTTCATCTGGACTTGGTGCAACAGATGATGGCGTAGGAGTGGTCACGATATTGCAGCTGATATCACTCTTCACCAGGTCAGGTAACCAACCTAGGAGAGGTATCGTTGCCCTGCTTAACAATGCAGAAGAGAATGGGCTCTATGGAGCGCGCAATTTTATCAGACACCCACTGGCACAATTTCCGGTGAGGCCAACAAAACTAAAGCCCGTTTCATCGTCTCGAGACTGTTGCTGACCTAAATCCTGCTGCATATAGCATACATTTTTGAACCTGGAAGGCGCTGGCGCTGGCGGCCGTGCCATCCTCTTCCGCAGTACCGACGCTGAAGTGACTAAAGCATATGCCAAAAGTCCACGTCCCTTCGGAAATGTCGTCAGCGGTGACGGTTTCAAAAGAGGCTTCATTCGTAGCGGTACTGACTATTCAGTGTTTCACGAGGAACTGGGCCTGCGTGGCCTAGACTTGGCTTTCTACGAGCCAAGAGCAAGATATCATACAAGTGAAGACGACTCCAGGAACACGAATCCGGATTCTCTGTGGCATATGCTCTCTGCCGCAGTAGCTACAATGCAAGAGTTGACTTCGTATCAAGGCTCAGAATTCGAAGGAGGATTGCAGGACAAGAATGGCAAGTTGGACACTGGTCACACCAAAGACGGTTTCTATTTTGACGTTCTCGGCCATGCATTTGTTGTCGGACAACTCACCACTTTATTTGCGCTATCTGTCAGCCTCCTTGTCGCGGGGCCGATCATCCTCATCCTGCTTGAAGTGCTTATCCGTAGAAGCGACAAATGGTACCCATTTGGAGGGAAAAAGTACCTCCATTCGCCCGATGATGATGAGGCGGTGCGACTGCATGGTATTAGAGGTTTCTTCCGCTTCTTGGTCGCCTTCGTTGTTGCCACGGGCATCGTCATGCTGCTGGCCTACTTGTTGGCAAAGGTCAACCCATACATCGTGTACAGCAGCGAATACGCAGTCTGGTAAGTCACAAATAGCCTACTAACGCCACTGCTTCTCCAGCATCAGACCTCAATGCGCTCTGAGCAGTATAGTGGAAGCACGACTGCTGACGACTCATCTTAGGTCCATGTTTCTTTCCGCTTGGTTGGCCATCGCATGGTTTCTACTAGCAGGAGCCGCAGAGATTAGACCTACGGCTCTTCATCGCATGTTCTGCCTCATCTGGCTCTATGTTCTAAGCTGGATTCTCCTTGTTGTGGGAACAGTAGGAGAACACCAGCTGCAGATCGCAAGTGGCTATTTCTTGGTCATCTACAACGCTTCAATCTTCCTCGCTTTGCTGGTGTCTTACTTGGAGCTTTTTGCTCTGCCTAAGATATCAAAGTACGTGTCTAGAGTGCTCGGCGCTCAGACAGATGCTACCTCCATCAGGCCCGGAAGTCGATCGTCGCGAAGATTATTAGAGGCTCAAGGCTCGGCCGATGAAGCTGAGCCGACCGAGAGAAGCTCTCTACTTCAACATGCGGACGCTCAGGCGAGTCAACATACATTCAGCAGAAAACGTCCAGATCGACACGAGATACCCGAGGACACTGAAGATCCATACCTCAACAATGCCATCATGGACGAGCAAGCATGGTCCAGCTCCCTGCCGCAGTGGACCTGGTTCATTCAGCTCGTTGTACTTGTGCCAATCAATGTCATTCTTATTGGAAGCATCGCGTTAATGATCACCTCAGCAATCCACCAGACACCTGCAGATGGCAATCCACCGCTACCTATCTATCTTTTACTGGCGACGTTCACGGTGTTTCTATTGCTGCCGATCGCTCCATTCTTGCACCGATTTACCTACCACGTTCCGACTTTCCTGCTGCTGGTTTTTGTGGGAAGCCTGATTTACAACCTGGTTGCATTCCCGTTCTCTCGAGACGCTCGACTCAAATACTATTTTGTACAGAATATGAATCTCCACAACGGTATCAACAACGTTACAGTGATCGGTCTCGATGGGTATATACAGGACATCATATCAGAGATGCCAAGCGCCGCTGGTCAAACTTTGCGCTGTGGTGACTCTGCTGTAGCTAACAGAAATGGGTTGCTGGGGTGCTCTGTAAGCATTCTCAAAGCAATGAAGCCCAATAGCACTTGCTGACGTCTCTTCGCAGTTCTATGGATTGCCTCCTAACGTGATTCCACGAGGATATCCGGCGCTGCCGGCCAATTCCACCAACAAGAAGCATGCGTACCGTGATTGGATGGACGTTCACATCAGTCACAATGCCTCTACCGCCACTTTCAGAGTTCGCGGAGTGAATTCCAAACAATGCCGAATAGCACTCGAAGAAGCGGCATCCGGAGTGCACGTTGAGGACTGCCCACCTGATGTTCGGCAACCAGAAGTTGGTGATAAGGGGAGTAAGGAGATCAGACTAGAAAGTCGGACCTGGGACAAGACGTTTCACGTCAATGTTTCCTGGACAGGGACACCAGCAAAAGGACAGCGAGGGAAAGTGTGGTGCCTTTGGAGCGACGCCAACACACCAGGCACTATACCTGCATTCGATGAGCTGAAGCGTTTCGAGCCTGTTTGGTCTGCCGTGACGAAGACTGCAGATGGTCTACTAGAAGGCTATAAAGAGTTCACGATCTAAGGCATTGGCAATAATATCACATTGCATGAGCTTAGCGACGTGGTACTCGGAGTAATTGATTGCAACTGCAGCTCATCGGCCTTTCCTGGCATCCGCAATCGGCCACAGAGCGCATGCTCTCGGCGCCATGGCCCTTACTCAGGCTTACCTCCTCTCTGAGCACTGCACAGAACTGGCCATCCTTGAGTATTTACGACAAGGAAGTTTAAACTTTTGATACTGCATGCATGCCTAGGTCGAGCTGCCCGAGCTGAGCGCCAGGCTATACTTCCAACTGCACGTACAGGGTTATCAGCTGCCTACGGGCACTTTCGGTCTTGACCCAGAACGGAAGTCGTGTCGGATGGAAGTATGCCAGCCGCTCTCTGGGCATTTATGCTTCCGCAGTGGTCATCGCTCATTGAACACCGTCACACCTGACTTAAAATTCAAACAGAACTGGTCAACATATCACGAATGTTGTGTTCTGCAGTCCGCGCAAAGGTGCCTTCGAATGTCTGCAAATATTTTAGACACCTTGAGACTCACCGGACTAAGCAGGAGGCACGACGATGAGGCATAGGTCACCAGGTTTGAGCGTGGCGACGACCGTGTTCTTGCAGCGTGGCCATTCCAGAGCCAAGGATGTCAGTCACTCCACATTGCATCTCGACATGTGAAACTGAAACTCTACCTCAGGTGGACTTTCGAGCACCAGGGATCGGCATTCAACAGCATCCAATGTGACAAAAGATAAATAGAACTCCAAGCACCATATTCTGCCACAGCGACGAGCCTCGAAACCTGCTCGAAGCACGCCTGGGGAGAATTGCTGTAGCGCCCATGGAATCTTTAGGAAAGGCGGGTTTTACAGTAAAGTTGTCGATGATCTTTTAGATTCGTGCTGACACACGGGTGCGAGTTGCTATAGCCTCGACTTGCTTGCTGCTTTCCGAGCGCTTCATCCACGAAGGCTAGCGGAGATTCGGAGCAAACCATTTCTGATGATGTAAATTTGCGGAATTACCTACAAGCAACAGGCGACTGCCATCATCTCTTCATATATATCCCTACTGTTGTCGTTCGTCGGGGCTCTATAAGATCACCAGCACAATTGAGCAGCGAGGCGGCATTGAGAACCGACTTGAGTGACGGCACAGATTGAACGGTGTCAGTGCAAAACATTAGCAGTGTCGAGATCAGAACATGTAAAACAAGTGAGTCTGCGTCTCAATGCAGAGTTTCTGGATGAAGCTGATGAGCGCGGCTTCAGTGCTACCCTGTTCTCTGTTGCTTGAGGAACGGCAGTGCACGGCTTGCTTTTGCATATATGTGCTTTCGTCTGACATACGCCGCCTAGATGACGCTCGGAAAAGTCCACAACAGATAGGCACATTCAATCCTCATGAAATGGACGACAAGCGGGACATGAGGGCTCAGTCTGGACATGTGTATTCAAAACATCGCCTTTTACGATGGACGTACCAAATGCCGACAACTGCAGAGACCCAATTGGTTGTTGAAAGGTGCAATGTGAATAAGACCAGGCCGTAGACTGAACCCTCGAGACACGGCGTCCCAAGAACGAAGATATGGTTGTTATTGGCCATAAGAGGTTCTCACGTTCTTGTAAACATTGACATCAATTTCTTGCCTTATTGCCGAGGCTAGCAACAAGGCTCCGGTCAGCGAACGTTTGTGTTCTGAGCACCAGCGAGTCGACTTGCGGCGGTTGGCGCGACCACATTGTGAGGTCCATAGGAGAATTTGTGAGACAGTGAACATGTGGTAGAGAGCAAGAAGTAGTTGCCCGGCAATTCAGCTTGCAATTCTTGTCTGTCTGGACCTTCAACGCCTCAACAAATGGGATCGCCACAGGCGGCTAGGAGTTCGCGGTCTGCCGGCTTGACCCGACGCTTTTCGGGCAACCCCTTCAAAAAAACCAATCTCAGCTTTTCTTGACCTCCAATCCCTCTTTTTTCCATCAACACTCCACTCAATTCATCTTCATTCCCTCTGAAACAGGTCGCCAGTCAAGGCCAATACCGTCAAGATGGCAAAGGGAGATGGTAAGCGTCGCTGCCCAGCTTCGTGCGCGGCAGGCCAGCTTTCGTAGTGACAATGCTAATGCATCGCCCGACAGTCAACCAGGCCGAGAAGTCCTTCATGGGCATGCCCGGCTTCGTCGTCGACTTCTTGAGTACGTTCAAACCACCCTCCGCCTACCCGCCGCTGGAGCGCGCCCGGTATCCTGATGCCCGGCGCTCCGCAAAGCTGGCGATAAGAGCTAGGGAGAGCTTGCCCAATGGACACCTCGACTAACATCATCGCGCAGTGGGTGGTGTTTCTGCCGCCGTCTCGAAGACTGCTGCTGCTCCAATTGAGCGTATCAAACTCCTCATTCAGAACCAAGTGAGTTGTCGCAACCTCGGATCGCGCGTGCTGGCCAGCTCCCGAGCTTGAAACAGCTCTTGGTGCAAAGCGCGGTCAGAAACAAAACACGCTGACCTTTCTTCGCTGCGCAGGATGAGATGCTTAA
>AWYD02000515.1:0-83381 GCA_000504365.2 Pseudocercospora pini-densiflorae CBS 125139
AGTCCTTAGTAATATACTATAAGTAAGCTTACAAATATAGTAAAACTATCTCGCTAGTCTCCTTAGTAGTTACCTTAGTAGCGCCTAATACTACTATAAGAATATCTAAGCGCTAGATACTATTGTAATTATTTAAAGTTATAGTAGAGTATACTAGCGTTTAGGTAGCTCTTAGAGTATAATATAGATAGTAGAAAGTATAGCGAGTCTAAGGTAGAAGATATAGCGAGTCTAGGTAAGCTTCGCGGCTATTATTAAGGTTGTTATTATTAAAGTAAAGTATTACAATAGGAAAGAGCGACTCAGAAGTGCTATTGTCCACTTGGTCAATTTGGGGCTCCGTCACGGGCGGAGCTTTTGTCGGCGCCGTGGCTTTCGTGGATCGCGACTGCAGTCAAACTTGCAACAGCGACCTGATCCATTACGATTTTCTCTACAACCCAACACAATACTTTGCAGCCATGACGACCGCTCACAGACCGACATTCGATCCAGCGCGAGGCAAGGAAGCGGCGCGCGGTGAGGCATATCACCAGCGCCTGCTTCCAGCGCATAAGACATTAAAATTTCGCCAGGCTGGCCAAGGCACGAGCGCAGAGCAAGCAAGGCGCGATATGAGAGCGGAGCTGCTCAAGGCTGAATCGAAGCACTACGCCAAGAAAGAAGGACGCGAGATCGACGACGACGATGAGGATAGCGTCCCACCAAAGCAGATCGAAGCCGGTGAGGGCGAGGCAGGTGGGGTGAAGCGCAAAATGGGCGATGTGCAGCAAGAAGGCAATGGAGATGTGGAAGCGGAAGAGGATTACGAGGCCAAGAAGCGGCGAGTGCTGGAGGAGACTCGCGACATCGATGCCGACTCAGATTCATCTTCATCGTCAGAAGAGTCAGATTCGGAGGACGATGAAGAGGACGAGTCTGCGGAACTAATGCGCGAGCTTGCCAAGATCAAAGCTGAACGCGCAGAGAAAGCTGCAAAGGAAGCTGCAGAGCAAGCGAAGAAGGAAGAGGAGCAGAGAGAGAAGGACATTGCATTAGGAAACCCGCTGCTGAATCCGAAGAAGGAAGAGTATGGAGTCAAGAGGAGATGGGACGATGATGTGGTATTCAAGAATCAGGCGAGAGGAACTGAGGAGAGAGGCAAAGAGAAGAGATTTGTGAACGATCTGCTGCGAAGTGACTTCCACAAGCGCTTCATGGACAAGTATGTGCGATAGATGCAGGAGCAGGTATCCGAGGCCTGTGGCCGTGAGGAAGTCATGAGTCTTCTTATCCGATGCAGAAGAGTGATCGATTGTCATCATCCGCGAATGTCACAGTACAGTATCAACCAGGAAGTCTGCTTCCAGATTATTGCTACGGTCAGCAAAGAGGTACATCGGACTCTAATGTATTACGTTATACGAGCTATCGAGACGGCTCTCATGGGCATGAACGCTACCACCTCACAAATTTTGGGATTTCGCAGCCTTCGTCAGCTATAGCTGCAGAATGCCTCTTGCTTCAGACTGGCGTGAAGTTCCCTGGGAAAGATAGAAGTTCGGGCGCTCGTTACGATCCGCGATTGCCACAACACTACCACCAGGAATTCTTTTCCAATTCGTTGCTTCGGCTTGCGAGGAGCTACGTCAGATTGAAACATTCTACGTTGATAAATCCCCGAGCTACCGAGACGGCTTCCACGAACATGAACGCTCTGGAATCACATGTTTTGGGATTTCGCAGCCTTCGGCAACTACACATGTCTCACCTGTAGAGCAAAATGCCTCTTGCTTCTGACTGGGGTGAAGTTTCCTCCGAAAGCAAATTCGGTGCGGGCGGAATGAGCTACCAGCAAAAAGCTACCAAGGTTGAGCAACAGCAGTTTGCAACACCTTGCAGGTTCGCGGCCAGGCCGTTGTTGCGCACACCATCACCTGTCCAGCATGGCCATCGCGGGCGAGACGGAGGCTGGATTTCAACATGCCGACTGTCATTTCTACCGGCTTCCTGCCGAACTTCGTGTCGAAATACATCAACTTGCTCTGACGCGCGATGGCGTTTGCCGTATGTCCGTCGGCGACCAGCGACGACATTCATCGAAACACCTCACACAACCCAACGACTTCCTAGTATGCAAGAAATGGTTCTCGGAGGCCTACCCAGAATACCTGCAGCATAACGAATTCGAATTCAAATCTATCGACAATCTCAAGCGCTTTGTTGAAGGGCACGAGATCTCCAGAACGACTATTCGAGCGGTATCCGTATCATGCTTCTGGGATGCATACATGCGAGTAGAATTTGATGGATTTTTCCACCTCGTGACGAGGGAATTCGAGCGCTGGATCAAGAACCTGCCTCCTCTGCCTGGATTGAATACCATCAGTGTTCACTGCGAGTTGGTGTGCCCGCGCAGATATCCCGGAATCTCATTCGAACCGTGGGAACCAGGCTTGGAAGGAATGCACGAACATGCATTGGAAATCTTAAAGCGAATCAATGGAGTGAAAGTTGTCGCCCTTAAGACAGAAACTATTGGACCTTTTTGTGTTATAACTGGCCCGGCAAGGGGAACTTTGTTTCGAGATGGAGAGCCAGAGCAAGGTTGGTCAAGGTCTTGGACGTATGAAACCTCTTAGACAATCTTTTCACTCGGCAGGACTCTTGGTACTGTCGGCCAGGGAAGACTTCTGAGATTCTTGGAAGAGCACACATATGCCTAAGTAGCCCTACAAGAAATCAAAGCCGCATTCGCTTCCACTAATCTATCTCTCTCCGTCTGCAAATCGTCAATCTGCTGTCTCATCAATCTAAACACTCCAAGCAGATAAGACTCCTCACGCTCCACAGCCTTCTCCAGCTCTGTCATATGCTCAGCTCGAACACCTTCAAGCTCCTCCCGAAGTACATTCCTCTGGGCCCTGAGCTTCTTCAACTTAGCTTTCCTCCGCTTACATCTCTGTGAACTCCGGCAAGTCCCCACGTCGTCTACTATTGACTCCTGCGTTTGCTGCTGCTGAGATGATTTGAGCTCTTTCCGCAGGCCTTGTACTTCCCTCCTCAACTCGGAAATGGTCTTGTCATCCTCGAATTTCCTGGCTTCCAGCTCTAGAATTTCTGCTACATGCTTTTGACAATGGCTTTCAAGAGTTTCGTATTCGCGTTGAGTCTTGTCCAATCTTTGTCGAGTTTCGTGCTCTCTCTGGACAGCGGCTTTCACCTGGTAGTATTGCGTTTTCCGTCGATGCCTGCCTTCAGTCCTGGCGCTGGAAGCTTCTTCTGCAGACGTGATGATGCGGAATTTGTCGACTTTTTCTTTGATCTGCATCTGCATATTTGTCAAGTTGAATAGAGGGGCTGGCTTGGAGCAATTGTGCTTTCAATATGTATGAGTTGGAGGCTTTTTCGACATAATCAATTGAAGTAATTCGAGTGGCTGGGTGGAGAGGAAATAGAGTTTCAATTTGAGTTCGATGTAAAGCCTGCTTAAGCAACAAGGGCTACAGATTGCAGTGAGGAAAGTGGAGAGATCAGACACGATGTGAAAGTGATGCGCGACTGGGGAGCAAATGTTTGATTCAAAGCTATCTATGTTGGTGAAGACCAATTGCTCCTGGTGTCAAAGTTCTGCCAGTGGCTCTCAATGGTGGGAGATGAGCTTGACACAGCTACCACCGTAGCCGGCCTCTTTCAGTGAAGAGGACTTATGCAAAAGTGTAGTTGAATGAGTGTCCCAAGTCAAGATGTCGGTAATCGTACAGAATTATGCCCATGTCATGCAGCTCTAAAGGTAGTAAAGGGTCTTGGCAACTTCAGGTTTGACTTCTGCCAATCTGCATGGCAGATAGTCATCATCTTGGTCGTTGAATCTGCCTTTGATGATGTGAGTTTGTGCTCGCTTCGCAGCTAACTTCGCGAGGTGGGTGACTGCTGGAAACTTGGTGTCGTACAGGTTGAGAGATTCGTCGATCCACAGGCAAGAGAGTCGCTGAAGTTCTTCTTGCTGAATTGATCGCAGTTCGTCGGGCATGTTCGACGTTGCTGGGGTCTCTGTTGTATCGGCTGTAGATGCCGACAGGCTTGCAGGCCTGGAAGACCCATCAGATGAGATGCTGTCATCGAGTGGTAAAGCTGTAGGGGCTGCCTTCTTCTGGGGCTTGGGCATGGAAGAGGTATCGGGCTTCGGTGCCAGTCTACTGCCATACAGCTGGAGGTTGATCACCATGGGTGATGCAATTTGGTCGCCGGTCTCGTTTGTGGACTGCGGACGGTGAATTTGCACGAAACGACCTCCTGCACGGCACTCGGTTATAGACTTAGCACCTGTCGCGAAGAAAGTCGGCTGAGCCTGGTCTGTGATGATCTCGTCCCAGTCGCTTCTTGTCAGTAATGTAGAAGGTGGACCCTCCGACACGTAGATGTAGGAGACTTTTGTCACACTACTGACTTGGAGCGTATCAAGTCGTGTGGCGTCGTCGGCTTCGGAGGCAAAAGAGGCAGGAAAATGGCCAGATCTCAGCACCGTGATTCTGTGAGGGGCGTTCGCCTTCCACTCCGCAGTACCCAGCATCTCGCCGATAGTCTTGCCTATATCATAGCGCATCATCTTCTCCTTGGTAACAAGCTCGAGGCATGTGCGGTAACCGCGGCTCTCCACTGCATGACGCGCAACAATAGAGACAATATACTGGCGCTGTGCCGAGGACTTCATGCTGGCGGTCAAATTGTTTATCGAAGGTTCGTTGACCACGATGTTTTCGATGTGCACGGCCACCACCACATCGTATCTATCTCCTCCACCAAGCAGCTTGAGAGGCATGTTGCGGGAAGCCATTCTACGAGCGACTTCGTAGGCGGCCATTTTGGCACCAGCGTTTTCTTTCCGGGCCTTCTCTTGGAGAACACTCGCCTTCAGAAAATATGTCTGTATATCGACGCCGGTTTCGCCGAGATTCTTGAGCAGTTTGTAGATTTCGGCATATGGTGAGTGATCATTGACAATAACAACCGCCACGACCTTGCTGCTTTTTCCGAAGTTGCGCTCTTTCCAAACCTGAAGTTGTCTACGCCACGTAGTACTGTTGTCCGTGTCTCGTTGATGCAATAGGAAAAGAGTCTGCTCTTCTTTGACGCGAACATTGGTGGTCTGTCCAGATTCCGAATTGATTTCCGCCAAGTAGCGCTTCAGTCCGTGCCAAACATCTCCTTTGACCGTTTCGCTGCCGACTTCGATGAACCCGATCTGTAAGTCCTTGCTGAGAGTCTCTCGAACAAGCTTCTTTAGCTTGACGCTGCGAGTGTTGCTATCGGGCATCTTGAGCTGCACAACGAATCCGGCTCTGCCCAAACGGTGCTGATGCGCTGGCTGGGAATCTCCGTTGGACGACTTTGTCATTTGCTGAAGTTTGTCCTGAGCGTCGTTTCGCACGTTCTTTGCATGAGGTCGCGCAAAACTCTGCCCATCGATGATCTGGCAAAGTGATGCTGGCATAAGCATTTGGTTGGGCTTGCCACCAACAGCAATGCAAGGCAGCTCTGGGTGAGCTAGTTCCCAGCCAGTTTTGCTGCGCCAATATGGATGCTTCTGATCATCAGTTGCATCTTCACTAGCGATCTTGCTAATGGAGTGAATTGCAGCCTCAGTTTTGAAGCCTGAACCGGCTCGGAACTTGACGAATTTGCCTACAAGTCGGTCGTTGAACTCTTGATTCATTGGCCCTATGTCGACTTTTGACAAATTCTTGCCCCAGTGCTCTAGGAGGAAATCGGCGATTGTGATTTCGTGCTTGAAGAAAAGTCTTGGAAATGGACCTTCGAAGAGCAGAGCTTGGCCAGCTTTATTCGCGCCAATGTGACGCTGATTGCCGATGCACAAGGTCAGACCACGAAAATCCTCCTTTGGATCCTTCGACTCAGTACCAAGATCAAAAATTCGGTTGCCGTGAACAGGCACTTCTGGGCGGCCATTGTATTCCTTCTTCAGCAGAGCACGTTCGATCTCGATCCACATGACTCCATTGATGGCAGAAATGGAATTCTTCTTTTGAAAGAGGTCTCGAAGCGTGAATCGCACTTGTTGAAGTTCCAAAGGAACGTAGACGACCTTGAAGTTCAGCTCGCTGGAGGTTTGGTCACTGAAGAGCGCCTGAAGCTTGTGAAGCAGTTCTTTCGAGACTTCGTAGGATGTGTGCTTCTTGCTGTGATGGTTGTAGAACTCGACTTTGTTCCAATGCCATCCAAGCTTCCCAGTCAAACGCCGACCTTCTTCTTGATTCCAGACTCGCTCGAACTCTGTCTGACCTACACGTTGCCCGAACGTTGGAACTTGGACCTCTGGAGGATCTTCCTTGCTGGGTTCCAATGTATCGATCCAGTCAGGGTCCAGGTCCTTCAATGTCTTAGGCGGTTGTCCCTTGCCGTACCATGAGATAATGACAGCCCCGTGCTCGCGCTTCTGGAAACCATTCAAATTGTCCAAGAATTTGCTGTTTGTGATCTTTGTCCATGGTTCAGGCGAATTGCGATCATCGTGAATGTGCTTGACAAAGCTCTTGCTGAGCATCTTCATGTCGTTCGATTCGAGCGAATTTGGCTCAAGATTGGTGGTGACCGTGACATCGCAATAGGCCAGCTTATCGTCAAGACTAAAGCTCGTCGGTTTGAACTCATCGGAGCCAGGGCTATCGCCTGGACCAAGGTTTTTCTGTGTGACAGTGGATTGCATTTTCGCGTCAATCGTGGTCCGATCCAATTTCTGAAGTATTCCTACTTTCCAACTCTTTCAGTAGATTCTTGTTCTGCCGAATTTCAAACGATTTCAGTAAGGTCGAGTGTTCTTCGGTAAACGAGGCAATTGACTTGGTTGCAGAAGCTGATGGAGAGGAAACAGACATGGAGGAGGGGAATTGGAGGCAGTACTTAACTGACCGTTGCCAAAGCCAATCAGTTTGCCATTCTTGAAGGTGCAAGAATCGTTCGCTCTCACAAGTCGTCTCATGAGTGTTCTCGCTGTAGGCGGACAAAGCCGGGCATTGAAGATGTAGCGGCATGTTTGTATGGTTCGACGAGCTGATAGAGATATCATACTAATGCAAGCGCCTTCAGAGCAAAGGCACTATTGTGAGTTCACTGGCTTGCTGTGACGGGCCCAGGATTGCTTAAATGCATCCTTTGTCGGTGAGCATGCTGGCGAAAGCGCTATTGTTCCATCGCTAAGGAGAGTTGCCAGTACGTGAAGCAGGAAACTTCGAAGCATTTGTCGAGATTCGCACATCATGTGATTCGATGTATGCTTAATTCCAAGTCTGCTGTTTCCGGAAGCAGAGTCTTAGCAGGGACATTGGGAACATTGACATACGGTCCCTATCAATGCCATGTCAATGCCAAGTCGAATGCTTCTGCCGCTCCGTAGGTTACCATGTTGCTGGCGTGTGAAGACCAACGATCTGACGCAAGTTGTGTTACACAAAGTGAATGGAGTGAGCTGGCACTTGCTGTTTGTGGTACATGCTATGGCGCGGTGTCATCCCATGATGTCTGATCAGAGGAGACGCGTGAAGATGTGGCGCGGAGGTAGTCCCTAAGCAAGGTTTGCGCTAAGAGATCCGAGCCGAGTATCCCTGCTATCGATCTTTGAATCTCGGCCAAAATTTCAGAGACCATGAACTCTCCCAAACATCACTCAGCGCCTGGCGTATATTGCTCACGATGAAGCGCAAATTGAATGAGCACGATGTCCCGGAGCCATCGAAGGCAGAAAATGCCACGACAACCTCCTCGAATGCCTTCGCCAGCCTAGACCTCGATGCCCGCCTCCTCCAAGCCATCAGCAAGCAGAAGTTTACGACTCCAACGCCCGTCCAGTCGCGAGCCATTCCTCTAGCACTTTCAGGTCAAGATGTGCTTGCGCGAGCGAAGACCGGCTCGGGAAAGACACTGGCGTACCTCCTTCCCACTGTTCATGCGATCTTGCACCGAAAAGCAGGTTCAAAAAAGTCCAAGTCGACATCAGTGCTAATCCTTGTTCCAACGAAAGAGCTTGCGACACAAGTCAGCAATGCGCTGAAAGACATTACATCGTTCTGTGCGAACGAGATTCGAGTCGAGAACATAACGAGGAATGAGGATGCAAATGTGACAAGAGCAAGATTGTCTGAGCAGCCAGATATCGTGATCGCAACCCCAGGAAGAGCAAATCAATATTACAACCAAGAAGTCCTGAAATTGGACGAATTGAAGCATCTGATAATCGACGAGGCGGACTTGATACTTGGGTACGAAGAAAATGACGATGTACGAGCGATTGCGAGCGCCCTTCCGGTTGGCGTACAGAAAATCATGGTATCTGCTTCACTCTCCGACCAGTTGGACAAGTTGAGCTTGTTGTTCTTTCCCGAAGACTCACAGCAGCCCAAGATCCTGGACTTGAAGGCGGAAGAGGCGAAAGAGAAGCCAACTCTTGCGCAGTACACTGTGAAAACTGCCGAGGCTGAGAAGTTCTTGTTGCTCTACGCAATCTTCAAGCTGCAACTCATTAAGGGCAAGTTTATTGTCTTTGTCGCAGACATCGACCGCTGCTATCGTGTGAAGCTATTCCTGGAGCAGTTCGGCATACGCTCTTGTGTGCTGAACTCAGAGCTGCCTGTCAACAGTCGGCTACATGTTGTACAGGAATTCAACCGTGGTGTCTACAATACCATTATTGCTGCGGATGAGGCGGAAGTGATTGGCAATGAGGGCGGAAAAAGAAAGAAACGTCGAGAGGTCGAGCAGGACGATGAAGAGGTTGAGGAAGAGGCAGAAGTAAAGGATGCTGAGCAGGAGAATGGCGAGACGTCTACACCACGACCAGCAAAGAAGCAGCGGAAATCGAGAAACGATCGCGAATACGGTGTCTCTCGCGGCATTGACTTCCAAAACGTTACTTGCGTCCTCAACTTCGACCTACCACAATCGAATAAATCGTACACGCATCGAATAGGTCGTACGGCAAGAGCAGGGCAGGCAGGAATGGCGCTGAGCTTCTGGGTGCCCAAAGAATTGTATCGCAAGCACAAGCCCACGAGTATCGACCAATGCGAGAAGGATGAAGAGGTTGTCGCTAAGATTGTCAAGAAACAAGCTGAGAAGGGAGCTGAGGTCAAGGAATGGGGACTCGATTGGGCGAAGTTGGAGGGTTTCCGGTATCGGTTGGCAGATGCTTTGCGTGCTGTGACTCGAATTGCTGTACGCGAAGCCCGCACCCAAGAGCTGAGAAATGAGCTCATCAAAAGTGAGAAGCTGAAGAGACATTTCGAGGAGAACCCAGAGGACTTGAAGCATTTGCGGCATGACACTGAGACCCATGCTGTGAGAGCACAGCCTCACTTGAAGCATGTGCCGGATTACCTCTTGCCACAAGGAGGCAAGCAGGCTGTGGCGAAGGATGTTGGGTATGTGGGCATTAGAAAGGACAAGGAGAACAAGATTCGAAAAGCCAGAGCATTTAATAAGGCAAGAGGGAAGGGTAGGCTTGCGAAGGGCAAAGGGCTGGATCCACTGAAGAGCTTCAATGCCAGAGGAAGAGGAAAGAAGTAGGCGATGCATAATATCATACAAAGTCGAGCCGAATCGGCTTCAACTCTGTAATGCAAGACTGGAGCGCTCAGGTCTTATTGCTGATCCATTCTGTCCATAGTTCGTCAGCTCCAGCTAACTACGCAGCTCTTCAATCCCGACGATCACCGAGCAATATCCTAAACCGATAGATCCAATTCTGAGGCCAAAGTACACCTCCATCCGAAAGCTTGACCACTTCTCTCAACCAGTGTAACCAAGACAACAACTCTCTCCACCAAGATGTCTAACATCCAACTCCTCCCCGTAGAAGAATCCGACATCCCAGCCATGGTCCGCATCTACGCCTCCTCCTGGCTCCCCCATGAACACGCCTTCGTCGACACAATGTATCCAGACAGCAAAACAGAAACCGGCCTCGCAAACCTCACAGAACGCTGGCAAGCCGCTCACAAGAAATTCCCAAATGAACGACATCTCAAAGTCATAGACACCACAACCGGAACTCCCGTGCTTCAAGGCCGCTGGCTACTCCCCTGCTCTGGCTCCGAACTCGAGACCGTCATTCGCCAACCCATCGCCTCAGGAGATTGGTGGTCCTCCGAAGACGATAAAGAATGGGCCCAACATCTCCTCATCCGGTATACGCAGCGAAGGAGGGATATGTTCAAGGAGACGAATGGGAAGGTTTTCGCTTGTGCGAATTTAACTGTGAGTCCTGAGGCTCAAGGGCAAGGTGCTGGGAGATTGTTTCTGGAGTGGGGGATTGAGCAGGCGGATGCTATGGGTGTGCCGTGTTGTGTTGAGGCGAGTTTGAGGTCGTGGGGATTTTATGAGAGGTTTGGGTTTGAGAGCGTGGAGGAGTGTAGGTTTGAGCCGCCGGAGAGGTGGAAGGGGAGGAAGGTGCAGGAGTATGTTTGGATGGTGAGGCCGGCGAAGACATTGAAGGAGTGAACTTGCTTTGGGAAGGCTTGGGTGAGTGCTAGTTGTCCTAGGCAACGTGAAAATATAGCAGGTAAGATCTCTGTGGTACTGCGGGACGTTCACGTTCCCACGTTCAAGACACTGGCACGCTCACATTCACTCCATTCACTCGCGATACAGCTCCCGAATCATTGACGATCGATCAGACACGATGGCGCAAAACTTGGCAGAAATCGATGTAGAGTATAAGAGAGTGGTGGCACTACTACCAGGTGAACTGGGCGGCGATGAACTCGCTTCGCTCGTTCGTTGCTGTCGGGCCAAGGGCACTGCCCTACTTTCGAAGTACGATTCGCGACGACGGAGATCAGAGCTGGATAAGCCAAGCGAGATGAAGAAGCGTAGCGATGCATATGACGGCGGTGCATATTCTGCTGAAAAGCAGACGAATCATTTTGGCAGACCAGCTCAATATGACAAGGCCGAGTATGATGAGATGGTGAGGCTCTCTGGAAATGCTCTCCGGCTGCGCAGTCTTGTCGTGCAGCAGGTATATTCCGCCCAAATGCCTCTGTCTAAGCTCGTGACATCGAAGGCTGCCGTCGATCCAAAGGCTGGCGTCATGATCGCTTTGGAGCTGGAAAAGAAGCATGACATTACGACTGGTCCTTCTCGCCTTCAGGCTTCCGATTTGCTGTTTCAGCAATATCGCTCGATTGCTCAAGACTGGAACGAGAAGTTGAATCGTCTGGAGTTTGTCTGGCACTTCTCCATAACGAACGTGGTCACCGAGCCAGTGATTAAATATCTGCTTGTCCCGAAGCAAAGAGGTTCCGAAAGGACCTTCAAGAAGGGCAGCGATGAGCTAGCTGTTTTGCTTAGAACGCCAAACGGCAAAACTGTGCTGCACATGCTGCATGATTACTGCTCGACCCTGGATCGGAAAGAGGTCGAATCGGTGACAGTATACTGGAATCCGGTAGTCATGCGATACTGCATGTTCTTTAGATTGTCAGTGCCTGCTGCTGCTAGCGAGCCGTCGAAATCGGCATCGATACCGACATCAAAGAAGCAGAAGCGGAAGCAGAAGAAGTGATCTCGTCTCGAGAGTCACAGTATGCGGAAGTATGAAGCGAAGGAGCGAACGCCAGAACTCCCCACTAGGAACTGAAGGTACCTTTCGAGGGCCAAGGAAGTGACGTGGGCCGTATCTCCTTCGGGAGTGCGGCATGGAGACTAAAATCCGACTTTCACCTCCCCGTGGTGGTCTCCGGGTGCTTGTCCAATCGACAAGTAGCGAACGAAAGCGGTACAAGGAACTGGCCAGACACGAATGATAGCGATCGATGTCTTCAAGACGGAAGTGTCTACCTGCTCACCCCAACCTCAGCGATAACTCAGATGGTGCGGTCAGCACTATGCGCTTGACGTCCATCTACGCGACTAGCAATAACATCTCTGGGACAGAACCATTGTTCAGCAAAGCTTGGTTGTCAGGTGTCACGAATCGAAAGGCTTCCAGGCAGAATTACTCGGCTGCCAAGACCTGAGGACAAACCATCTACCAAGCTCGCAGACAATGTATATATGATGAGACGAAGATACAAGAGGTCAAGCACATATCTTTGATGCTGCAGATTTTGAGCACACTGGCGACTCCATTCACTGAACGACAATGGAATCTTCAACGCAGAGCATGTATCCTGCGAACGCAAAACTGAGCAAGGAGCGACTGCCTCAGGATTGGTACGATAGATTTGGAAAACCCCTTACTGAGCGGCTCGTGGATCAAAGCCTTGAACACTACCTCTGGCTTCATCAACGAAGTTCTACACATCTTACACAATTCGAAGATGTTTCCTGGGATCAGAGAATTCTCGACGACCTGCTCCTTGGCAAAAAGTTGTATCTTCCAGCCGCTTGGTGTGTTGCAAACAAGCTGGCTGTCGCCTATCATGTCTCTCCGTATCCAGCAATATTTCGTCATCTGACCCCTCGAGAAACCGGGCAGATGTTCGGTCGCCGAAATTTGGCGGAGGAAGCATTCTCACATTGGACACAACATTGTGATCCGGCAGAAAGACAGGATGGAAGATCTGTCCTGGGTTTGATCGATTTATCTACATCTGACAATGAACGCTTCTGTCAGTGGATAGGCTTGGGCGGTCCTTCCACTGATGGTGAATATGCTGCTCAGCAAGCAGAAGACCTCAGGAACCTCGTACAAAAACATGCACAGCTATGCGATCTGGTCCAAGCTCGCATTCACCAGACTGCACAGTCAAACTACCATGACGAGTGTCCCAGTGGCTTCAATGGTCTCCACTATATTGACGGGGAAGCGAAATATTATCATTCGGTTCTCCTGCCCATTGCAAGAGCAGTCTTCCTGGTCGCTTGGTCCGACATGCCAAAATATGGGACAGTGCTACTCGTGCTCACGGGACACAATGGAGAAATGAGATCTGGGCCTGTCACGTTTGCTAGCCTCGAGGCCTCTGAAATTTCCGCACATAGAGGTGACGGCGTGGTGGAAGTGCACCTGGAAACAGCCGTACGATTTCTTGATCGACTCAATGCGCTCGAAGAACAGTGCAACGAGGGTCTCAGGCGAATAAACGCGGCAAGAAAGGAGAGGCTCCTCCAGTGCATGAGAAATTCTGCGAAAGAGACCGTCGATGAGCTCTTTGAGAAGTATCAGGCTTCAAACGATGGAACGTTTTCGTCAGCAAGTGCTGAAATACGGGAGGCATGGGGCGAAGTTGTTGCAGAGCAGAGCAAGCATTCGAAGCTCTGAGGGCGCGGCGCATCACACGAAATCATGCACTTGCATACTACGTAATGCCCAAAGACTAGGGATGTGAGCTAGGTCTCCTTCCGAGTGCTGAATCTTGTACCATATTAGACCAGAACGTACAACAGCAGTGTTATGAACGCAGTGGATTGCCAGCTGATTTTGAGTGTAGCTCAGCAAGTCTAATAGTATGGGCATGCTGCCATAGAATATTTCATCTTAGATTGACCCGGTCGGCTTTATGGCTTACACGAGAGCACGATTTTGCAACGTGCTCTGGGAACGTGCCTAGACTGGTCTCGCCAGAGTCTGCAAGTGCACACACTATGTCATCTGGGGCTTTCAAATGGTATGAAAAGGCTATCTAACTCTTCAGCATGCTTCGCTCTCATTCGAGTCTTTTGGTCAAGTCGTCCTCAGCGCTTCATCGACTCTATTTGTCCGCTGTCTTTACTTGGTCATCACTCTCATCGACTTGAGATCCATTCCTAGACCTTCCTCCCACCCAATCATTCCAGCTTCGGGAGCAGATTGTATTTCTCTCAACGTATCGCCGGATTTGGGCCACTTCGTAACAACGTCCGGGTCTGTTGAAGTGCTTGTGCCCAAGTCCATGTGGGATTGCGACTTGTGAGAGTTTTTGCGATCGAGATGACTGCGCTTTCAGCGGATTGTCCGTTGCTTATCATTCGGTGGTACGCATTTTTTGCTCCTCGTGCTGCAGGTCGCTCTCGAGCTGTATTACTGTCTTCCTCATCATTGTCGACATCGTCGTCGTCGTCATCATCGTCGTCGTTGTCATCACCCTCATCGTCGTTCTCGTCCCCTTCCTCATTACAAATAGGACGAGTCACCACAGGTGCCTTTGACCGAGATGTGCTGGCTGCCGCACGCAGTGCAGTCCGGGCACGTTGAGCCTTCGCGAGTTCTGATCGTCTTTCATTCACATCGTCAAATTGCACATCCAGCGATACTATAGAGTTCTTGTGGAGGTCGCCAATGTTGTGCACGGGGGTAGTCTTTGCAATCGCGGTCGGTGCGCCATAGTTCACTCGCGCCATAGGATCAAGCTTCTCCGTGGGATCTTTGGGCTCCACTCTCAATGGAAGCGCCAGCATGCCCTCTTCGCCACGGACTGAATCTTCTGAATCACTGGGTGGTGGAGGCTCCTTGCCAGTATGAATGATGCCGTGATTAACCTTCACGATGCCAGGCTTTCCTACTCCTGAGCCACCATAGGTGGATATAGGAAGCGCAAGGCAATAATCATCGTCCCTTGAATCATTTTCCCGAAGTACCACATAACGGAGAATCTGAACTGTGAGTGTTGGATACCGTCCAACCCCAACTTCCAACTGGTTGACATTGGTCTGACTGGAATGAGTTGTCATGCTAGAGTTCGATGATTGCAGCGCAAAGACCTTGCCCTTCTTGAAAAAAGCCGGAGCACGACTTCGGAACAAGGGGCTTGTGGTCCCATATTCGTGAATAACGGGTCTCACGGAACTGGAAGCCTCGTTGATATTCAAGCTGCCCAATCTGCCGGACAGGTCTTGGGATGTGTCACTATGATCCGATGGGATTTTGCCTGAGGAATAGCTGCTACCTGCTACGAGCTGATGCTGGGCCGAATCGTGCTTTGAACGGAGAGAGCTGCCTATCAATCTTTCCGTGTCTCTTCCGCTTGGCCCGGTCGGTGTTTCATTCTCTCGTGGACGCGATGAGGACATTGTGGATCCATAAACTCGGTTTCCATGTTCATCCCGGTAATACCGTCGCCCGCGCGAGTCTCTTTGCCATTCATGAGACCCGTCTGATCGTCCTGGCAAGCGTAAAGGCCGATTCTGAGCTTCATATGAGTCGTAATTCCTCTGCGCAGTAGCTTTAGCAGAATCTGCTGACATTCGCCCTTGCTGTTCATACAACGACACAGTCTCATCTGGTATAGAACGAGCTTGTGCCGTCGTCCTCGAAGCAGGGTTCGATACCTCCTCTTGTGAAGCACTAGAGGATTCCTGGATACTTGCATCTCGTTCCACCATCGTTGTATCTCCTACCTGGTCTGCGACTTCCTTCTTCACATTCGAGGCGGCTGCCGTCATATTGTCCATGTTCTGTGTCATTCTGTGCCCAGCGTTCTGATCTACGGCGACTGCGCGCTCCGTATTAATTTCATTGCCTGGAAGCGCATCTTCTACCGGACTTTCCACTAATATCATGTCAGGTTCCACTCTCGTGTCATAATCCTGTAGCCAGAGCCCTAAACGTTCAATTTGCGAAGTGCCTTGGCGATCGGCAAGGTCTCTAATATCAGCTAAAGTTATGGAAGAAGAATGATCGTCCTGCGGCATGCTGAGCTCCACGTAACCTGTGGTCTTATCTTCGGATGCAGAAGAAACTTCAGTTGCATGACTGCCGAGATCTGTGTAGTTAATAAGCTCGAAGGGGATGGAAGAAGCGGCGAAGCGTTTGAGATGCTCTTGGGCCACATATTGATATAAGCTGTGAGAGTCGTCTTTGTTTTCTGTGCAGAAAGGACACTCGGTGATCATGGTGGTTGTTCGCTGTGCACTGCGAACCACTGGCGCCAAATCCTCGTTATCTGCAGGCAGGCCATGCAATAGCAGATGAGATTGAAATGAAGAGCGGCTGGGAGACCTCTTGCGACATTCAGGGCATTGCCAATATACCGGAGCATGATCGGTGTCCATATGTTCCACCCACGTTTCGAAGGTCGCGTATGTGGTGTGCCGTATTTCGCAGCTCTCATAAATGCAAAAGTAGGGACGCAAGTCGTGAAATGCATGGGCGCTGGCACATTCGTCAGAGTAAGTTAGATCTGATTGACTGATTTCATCTTACCGCCAATGAGCATCACTCGAAAATCGATGCCTCTGTTGACAGAAAGGACACTTGGAGTCATTTATTCCGTCTACTCTCGGTGGGCGTTTAGGGAAGTCAAGCTGGCTTGAGCTGATCTGAGTCCTCTCGGAGCCTGGGCTAGAGGGCAAGGAGTGCAAGTTGATATGCGCTGGAAGTACAGATGCTACGGTCGATTTGTAAGTAGAGCCGCTCATCGGCAACTCTTCTCTGGCAATTGGGACTCCTTGCACCGCGCGATTTGTGTAGTGCTTTGGAGCCACAGACTGTGCCTGTAATTTTTGCTCGTGATGATCCAAGTACATTAACCGACGCCATCGAAGGACCATTGTTTCAAATAATAGATCTTTGAGCGGCGAATCTTTTCTAATTTCTGGCTGCGTGAATAGACCGTCCAGCTTTCCCTGGATATGTTGCTGAAATGGAACAATCATGGGTGTACCTTCACTGTTAAGCGGATCATAAACGGATGCCTTTGACTCTCTATCCCTGCGGCTGGCCGCTCTGATCAGTCTAGCTAGCCTTAGTAGGCTCTCGAGGTCCTGCTGAATCCGTTCACGGCGGCTCTCGGGATCGGTCTTGTCAGAGGCATTAGACTCTTCTTCTTCTTCTGCATCATTGCTCGCAATCTTTGAGTCGTGACTCCAGTCTACTCGGTCATATGCAATTCTTCCACCGCTGACTGTTGACTTTGGCCGAGGTTCTGTGAGACTCGTTTTGCTGGCCAGGGGCTCACTTTTGGGGTCTGAGTCAGGATGCACAACTGCATCTCATGTAAGACGAGTCTCAGGTAGGACATGCCAACACGTACAGGCGAGCAGCTCAACTTCCATCACTTCAAGCATCTGAAGCAGCATACGGTAGATTTCTGGATTCTCTGACAGCCGATACTCCGCGGACAACCGTCCTGAAGCGTACACTCCAAGCTCGTCTGCCCAGATGCGTAGACGAGCCCTCTGCACATCAGCCCAGTCTTGTGTCTCATCGTCTCGGCAAGCAAGACAATCAAGAGCATTTAGACAAGCGCTCGTTTGTATTTTCAGTGAAATCGCCGAGTCCATGAGCAGCGGTGGGAAAGAAGGCAGCATGATGAGACGCAAGGCTGGTCTTTCAGCTCAACTGAAAGACGGCTGGCGCCGAGGTCATGGGCTGCAGATGAGCTCCATCCTGTCCTCGCGTCTGCTTGCACATTCCACCTAGCATCCGAAGATCTCATATGATGTTTTCAATTGCTGCGAGATCAGCACATCGGAGAACAAAATCGACCGGGTTTCGCG
Source organism: Pseudocercospora pini-densiflorae CBS 125139 (assembly GCA_000504365.2). Lineage (NCBI taxonomy): Eukaryota > Fungi > Ascomycota > Dothideomycetes > Mycosphaerellales > Mycosphaerellaceae > Pseudocercospora > Pseudocercospora pini-densiflorae. The sequence goes on from AWYD02000515.1 coordinate 17,413, forward strand.
GGCCGAGATGACTGGTCAGAGCTCCTTGCTACTCAAAGAACTGCTTCCGATACTCCTTGAACTACTTGCTTCGCTGAATTCGAATTACAAGCCGGCGACAGATCGAAGCAACCGCAACAAGACTGCAGAGTTCCGCATTCGTCTTGAGAACCGCTTTAAGACACTTGATCTCGCCCTATGTTCCTCTAGCAGCACGCCGCTCGACAGAGAAGCAGATGTCGCTGCTCATCAGCTTTTGCACATTCTAGATCAACGCATCATCGCCTGCGACGACGAGCGCGACGAAGCGATCCAAGAAGCGATCGACGATCAGGTAGAAGATGATGAAGCGCGATCAGGTACATACACGAACATTGCGAATCTCACACGTCAAGTAAAGCATATTCCTACCGGCGGAGAAGAGCGAATAGCATGGTTGGGAGACAAGATTCTACTTGAAAATGTGGCTCGTAAGACACATAGTGAGCTTAACGTCCACCTAGAGTCGTTGTGTCGTGCTGTCGGGGCAAGTAGACTAGAGGCGTTGCAAGATGGAAACGGGACCACGGATGGTGAAAAGAACATCAGGGAATGGCCCCTTGCAAAGCAGTCATACGAGGACTTCGAGCAGATTTGCGGTCTCTTGCTCCATCACTGGGTCGAAGTCTGCACCTGTTGTCGGTATGAGCATCGATCGGCAAAGGTATCGCCTTGCTTGGGCCATCCGCAATCCGCTGGCGCTGGATCCAGCTGGCTCATGGTCGCATCCCATTCGCAGGCAAAGCAGGGCTGGATCACAAACAAAATTAGCTACAATCAGACCGGAACATCATTTGAATATGTCACGGATCCTAAACAGGCTACTGCAAAGGGTCGCGTAAGATTCGAGCTCGTAGAACAGCAAGAGCAGGCGGAGCCACCGTTACTTGGAATCCGCAGTGAGTTGGTCCATCTCGCTCTCTGTGATCACATGCATTCTACAGGTAACGCAGTGATGTTGCACAAGTCGAAGAACGAGTTGCGGCTGGAGTGCTTGGAGAATGACAAACCCGAAGCACCACGACTGCTCGTTGGAGAGCTGCGAAATGTCACTCAATGGAAGCACACGTCCCTCAAGAGTCTGCGGCACCGATTGCAGCTGGCGCTCCAACTGGCATATGCATTCATGCACTTGAGTGGCAGTACACTATGGCCTTACGATTCTATGGATGTCTGGCTGATCGACAACGGATCGCCATCAACTATCCATCCGATTTTTTGCTTGCATCAAGGCCATCGCGAAAGTTGCGCCCTCCCTAGGAGGTGCAAGGATACCAATAAATACATGCCAAATCTTCCAGCCTTGGGAAAACTTCTCTTAGAGCTAGTGACCGGCAAGTCAGTGTCATGGGGCTCAGTCGACAGTGAAGTGGATGATCTCGAACATGGTGACATACATTTCTCACACAAATATCATTCTGCTGTACGATCTTGTTTTGGTTCAGGATCTTTCAAGGATGGCAGAATCCGGAATCTACACCATCTAAAATTGCAGTTCTTTCATCAGGTTGTGGCGCCGCTACAGTATATCCTTCAAGTGGCCTTCCAAATGACTGTAGAAGAAGTACTCACAGAGGCGACTGCGAGCATACCTGGGATACATCGTTCTCGTACACCATCGAAGCAAGAGAACAAAGCATCCTTTGTGGAAGACACAAAATATGATGGTCACGAATTTAGCGCCTCGCATCCAGGAACCGGAGGCACTATGAAGCCTCAACAAGGCAAAATCGACCAATGGTTCAGCGGCAATGTTGCGCGTGATTTCTCTCGCTCGCACTATGGGAATACCATATATTACGTTGGAGGTACCGATCCCGTTCTTCAAAGACCATTACTGAGCTAAACATCTTCAAATAGGACCAGTCAACCATTACGACGTCTCCTCGGGCGTGTTCCAGGCATCCGCTGTCGCTTCGGATGACCGCGCGCCTAATCATGCGTCGAGACACCGTCACCAGCATGCCGAGGAAATGCTGCATGCTCGGAGTCAAAACTCTCCTTGATGAAATGATGTGATCAAGCACACTGGCAGGAGGAATGATCGAACGGACTTTCATTGCTCGATCAAGGTAAACACCAATGTCAAGAGGCCTAGCGAATCGAGATATGATCTTGCTTAGTCCAGCCCGTCTACCAGCGATCTGCACAACTTTCAGGTATCATGTAAGGTGCTCGTGGTAAGTATGAAAGTACAGAAAATCTCGTTCTTCCTACTAGAGCTGAAACCAGGCGTGCTCGCGACATAGTTCATACGGCTGACTCCTTTGCAGTTGACGCTGCGAATTGTGATGCTTAGGTCTTCGGTACACTGATGAGCATGTCCCGAGAGATACTTGACGACATGAACATGGAGTTGCTCATGCTAGGATCCAGTGCTGACGAAAAAGTCCGCATTCCCTCTTGAGAAGCTGCAGCAGAAAGAAAGGTGTCTCGAAAGACTAATCCACTTTGGATCTCTAGTCTTTTGTCATACAGCTCTCACTTTGGTGCGTGGTCATCCAGGATAATGCATGTGGGCGGGCTCTCCAGAGACAACTTGAAGCGAAAAGATGAGGCATCGGAACCCTGTCTTCAATGAACCGAAGGCTTTTGATCGATTGGACCGCACAGTTGCAAGGCGGCTGTGTGGGTTAGGGCGTGTCCTAGCCGGCATAAGAACAGAGCTTAGCCTTCAAGCCGAAGAGTGCACTGCAGATCAGACCCTTCTTCAACGACTCTCCACATGTCGCTCTGCCCGCACCTCGACCCGGGCCTCAAGCGTCGCAGACCAACAGAAGCATGCACAGACAGCGCATTTGTTGCATGCAAATCCGTGGCATCAATGACTGCATGTCTACACCGCCAGAAGTCTTCGGCTGTCTCCGGAAATGAGGACGAAAAGTCGATTGGAACCCGATAGGAACAAGCAAGTCGTAATATATAACTTGAGTAGGTTTTCGGCCAAGTCCTGCGGTGATGATCGGACTAGATAGTGAGGCGAGACAGATTTTATCCCGTGACCAGATCAACAGTAGTCTCTTAACAACGTTCAATACCCGGTGGACTGAGTGCAGTGGCAGACCCCCTTACATACTATCACATGACAAGCAGACTCTAAAGTCTTTGAAAATAAAAGCCGTCAATCAGTATGACGAAATCGAAGCCGCAAGGTATAGCCATCGCTGCGTACGATGTATCAGTGTCGAATTTACATCGCGAACATGACTGCTTTTCATGCAATCGAGCGAGCGAGACCGCTATCGATCGCTTGACGGATCTTTTCCAGCAACTTACCCATCAGCGTCGGGACTATCTCGTCTTGCAGACCGAGAGGATGCAGGTGAACAACGACTTTGCGAGACGCTGCAGGACTATCGAAGGACTCCTAGCCCACGAGGCTTCCGAACACTTTGAGGTTGTGAATACACTTCAGTCATGTCCCCAACAGGCTGTTCAATTTCTTGCTGAGAGCCGGTCAATCTCGGAACGATCGGAGGCGCTGAAGAGCTTGGATAAGCAGGCTGGATCAGTCCAGTATTCGATAATGCAAACAGAGACGAATATCCAGGTTGTCTTGGGACAACTTGCGAAGACGATACCAGCTTCGACGAAATGGCTGCAAGCATTACATTCTGGTCCTCAGATTGCCGATATCGCGGAACTGCAAATTCACGATCTTGAAAAAGATTTTGAGGTTCCATGCTCTTGGACAGAGCATGATGCAGAGGAGTAGATCCATTACAAGCATTGGAAACGCATTATACACGTACGGCGACATGGGGATGGTCGGGAAACACGTTCGGTTGTTTCGAAGCGCAGAGAAGCGATTCGCAAGGTTCCTTCGATTCAGGAGATGTATGGCCTATGTAGTTTTCGGACATGATTAGATGGTCTCGATTTTCTTTAGGTAGTTCCAAGCTGGACTTTTGTAGCATTGTCATATCCGGCAATACACCATCGAACGCTGGACAGAGCGCACTCTGCTGAATGAGTTCTAGGCTCACTCTCGCAAAACGTCTTCTGATCTCTTTACTGGCTCATTGACGCGCACTGATTGTGTTCCGCACATGCGTGGATCGCTGTCATTGAAAGAGCAAGGTGTCTCTTCTCATGCCATGCACTGGCTGTTGTGGCAAAGACAATCTGCCGCACCCCAAGGCTGCGTGGCGGCCAATCCGTTGTTCTTCGTGTATCTCGCGGTTCGCCCACGGCGAACAAAATGAGGGCCGTTCTTGAAGCTATCTCTGGGATAAGCGGACCTTAGAGCATGATTGTGCGCAAGACATTCGGAGATCAAGGATGTAAGCCACCGTATTGGGCGGCAATGTAGCCTGAACGAGCACAATTCCAAAACATTTCAGGTACGCTCGTTGATATACAAGCTTGAATGTTTAATACTTTCATGATATCCAGGCACGTGCTATGAGTAGTTTATTCCGGTTTCCAGACTTAAGTAGCGTACGCCATAGGGAATCCGAGACAAGGTACATGATGTCAGAGATGGCCAAGATACCGGTGGCAAAGGCAAGACTAATCAGCGCCTCTGAGTGACCATACGGATGCGGCAGCTACATCTGACTCTACGTCGTTCCGAGGTCCAGCCTGTGCCATGATTTGTGTGTCTGGCCTTTGTGGGCTCGAAAACGTGTTTGTACTTTGATCAACGGGAGCCTTACCATGGGCTTCCCGCTCAGAATTGTCCATGACAGAGTCTTTGGCGGGGATGGGCAGCTCCATGTGGTGAGCCGTCCGTTCTTGATCAGCAGAAAGACGACCAGGACGTTTGGGAGTAGGCGTAAGTGGTGGGGCATCATCGTGTAATGCAGCGACTTCTGGGACGAACTCATTCGAAGGCGCATTCAGTTCTTCTGTGTTGACCCCTTGGTTGAACATGGTTCCAGCCCCGTCAACGTCTGAAAGCCACCGCTTCACATTCTCATCTTTATCGCCATCAGAAGACCCATCTTCGCTTTTCCGAGCGTACTTCGTAGGATCGGGGTCCAGTCCTTTGTCAACGCATTCCTGCCGAAGCTTTTCTGCACGCAATTGCAAATCTTGAAGCTGGGCTTGGAGTTCCTGACGTTCATCTAAAAGAGTGACCTCAAATAGATCATCTGCGACCGAGAGCACCTCGTCTTGGTCGCGACGACGTTCGCGCTGTTGGATCCTTTCAGCTTGGTCGTGCGGAATGTCATACTCAAGACGTTCTTTGAGCAGGTCGATGTCTCCTAGCACGTCAAAGTAGAGTGGGAGTGGCTGCGGCAGCTCGTCGCAGTCAACCGGATCGACACTGGGCCGAATGATGACCGTATCGATGGTAGAAGGGTCTATGATTGCATCCAAATTGCCTTCTCGACCAAGTCGGCGCGTTTCCTCCTGGAAAAGATCCATATCGATACCACTCAATCTGAAGTGGAGCTGGCGGAGTTCCTCCATGGAAGCCTTCAACTTATCGCTATCATCTCGGAGTTGCTGATTGAACTTCTGAAGCATTTCCGATGGCTCGGCTGCTTTCATAAAATTGTCTCTTGATTCTTCAAAGAATCTGATGCAGTTTTTGACTTTGCCATAGCTGGCTTGAATCTGAACTCTGAGCGTAAGTGCTTCATTGCGTGCTCGAGGAATGTCGGCTTCGTCCATATGGAATTGCCATCTAGATGTGGGCTTGCTTAAAGCTTTGGACTGTCGCGCTCTGACCTGATGTTCGTACAGCGCAGCGGCAAGCGAGAGCGCGGAAACGGGGCTCAAAATATCACGCCCAAGGTCAGATGACGAGGATCACAGAGTAATCGCGCGCCGCAGTAAGACTCATCGGTTCCTGCAGCAGTAAGTGAGCTGAGTAGCGGCCTGCGATCTCGTGGAATCAAGTGGAAGACCTCTAAATTACTGGAGGAGTCCCGACACGATACGTTTCGATCCGTTCCCTCGGCCCCTCTTGCGATGCTTGGCAAGGCTGATCTGGAGCTGGACCAACGTTGGTCTTGACCGGCCGAACATGTGAGCTACAGCCAAGCGCATAGCGAAGCCGCCGCAGCTCGTCATCTGATACGTCTACATTGCATATCTAGTGTCAACGTGTGCTGTTCTCGGTTGCCTTGCGACCCAACACAGCCCAGATAGTACACTCGGTCGGCAGCCAACATGCCATTAAACGTCGCTGCAACGACGTCCCGGCCTCAACACGAGCACCGAATCAATCAGCCGTAGAAGAATGCACATCGGGGTTCCGTCTCTACAGATCGAAATCGCAAGCGCTTTGCTTTCCTAGAACTATGATGGAGCCCATCTCGGCGTTGGATAGTCTCAGGAGTCGCAGAGGATATCAAAAACTTATGACAATACTTTCTGAAGTGGAAGCGACAGATCCGGATTCGCAAGAGCGTGTGTTAGGTGCGGAGCGTGGTGAAATAGGTCAACTCGGGGAGGATTCTGCAGCGTACTCGCGACACGAGACATATCATCCTACCGTTCCCAGAGCACTGCCTGCGCCATGGGCCATACTGAGCAGAGTTTTGGACGTGATTGAAGAGGCGGACGAGTTCGACAAACAGAACCGCGATAATTACGCGCTTGGAACTTCTACATCTTGTGCGCCCCAAGTTGACATTGTGGATAGAAAAGCTCCCCCTACCTACAAAGGTGTCCACGAGCATCATCCTGGCATTCTAGGAGCCAACCACGTCAGTAGTTCGATGTACCCGCCTGGTGTCGCTCCGTATACAGTCGCCAGCTCACCTTACATGCACAATTTTCCTGCTAGTCATGTGGCTGCTTTACTTCCAAGGACATCAAGCTTAGGCTGGGACATTCGGTTTGGCCAAACATCCTCGAATGACATGTTTCCCGGGACCACGAGTGTTTCATCAGTTTCTTCTATGAACTATCACCCCCAACCAGCCTTGCAAGATTTCAGGCATTCACACGCTCCCCGGGGACCTTCAAGCGCTATGCCTAGAGGACAGGGTACCTGGAACACTCACGACTCTGGACAATCGCTACTGCCCAGCAATTCCTTTCAAGTGCCGCCAGCTCCGCCTCAGCACTCTTTTGACGGCGTACAGATGCAAGCAGAGCGTTCCTTGCGGAACCTTTCTGTCTCGTCGCCTGGAGTAGGATCCGACAGAAAACTTTACGAAAGTTAGTAGATGACGAATCTCTTTGATCCAAAATCTGACTATTTCCAGCATTTAAGAAGCAGGAGAAGCCAAAACGATTCTTTCGAGTTGGCAGGGTAAGTATTCGCTAATTGGCTAGGCGGTCACCATTGCTGATATTTCAGGTATTCATGATATTGTGGACGGAGCCTCTCGGAGATGAACGGCTTTCCGAGAGCAGTAAATTCACCTTTCGAGGTCTTTACGGCGACTGGCTGCACCAGAAGGTCAGGAGGTTCATAGTCATAGCGGAGGCTGAAAGGCACTGCATTGCAATGTAGGAATTACCGCGACTCCATTCATCGATCAAGTGCTGATAACTCCAGACCTATTTCATCCTATGGCGAGAAAGGGGTTGCGAAGCAAGGAGTCAACAAAGCCGACCATGGGATTGTGCACATTGGTCCGACGGCTCCAGAGCCAAGCCCCGAAGAACTGCCTTTGCGAGATGAACTGCCAATGCTTGAGATACCTGTCCGCATCGTTCCAGACCAGCTCACCGAAAAGCTGAGCACGAAGTCCAGAATTCACTACAGCAAGGTCTACACTATTGAACACAATGTACGCGCGAAAAGTGTTGGAATGGTGTATGAGAAATCCCTCCCAGACTTGTTGTACCAGACCAAGTACGTCTGCTCGAGGACTGGACTGGGTCAGATTCCGGTGGTGACCCCGGGAAGGACTTTCAATCAGAGCCGTGCGTCTGACCGATGAAACACGTGAGCGCCTCTCATGAGTTGGGGGCTCACTTCCAGGTTCTGGCAGAAGACCCAGCACAGGTGTTTGTTACGTTGTGTGTTACGAAGATGCAATATGATCTCTGAAATATCCCTCATCAAACTTGTAAGGAAAATAAAGCAAGACCACGAGTCGACGAATATGTCAATACATTCAGACCATCACCGCCCGAGAACGAGGAAATCAAGTGAAATGCAAAACATTGGTCTGGCTCCACGAAGACCCAGTCCACGTATTGTGCGGCTAATAGCCACTAAAATCTTCTGAACGCTCACAAGATCTGAATTTGCCCTGTTCGCCTTCGCTCCTACTTAAGAATGCTGTTACCCTTTGTATTTCAGGCGACCGACCGCTGACGCCCAAGCATCCTCGTTAGAAAGACGGGGATCTTGTTTCCGGAGGTTTTGCGCCAAAAGTGCCACTGCCTGGTCTTTGGTATATCCTTGATCGAGCAGGCGATCGTAGGCATCTCGGGCCTGCCGAGCTTGTATAGCCATAGAATTCTGTTGTCGGGCACGAGAAGATCCTGTGCCTTTACCATCATCTTCCTCGTCATCGTCATCATCATCATCATCGTTATTGTTGTTGTCGTCGTCCTCATCGTCGTTGTCATGCTCATGGTCATGTTCATCTTGGTTGTTAGCTGTCGCTCGTTCTTTTCTATGTCTCTTCTGTACGGTCTCATAATTGGCGTACAGCCAACCCATTGAGTCACTATCCACCATGCCCACGTTGTCAACAGCGCGCTTTTTCGAAAAACGGATAGGTACGCCATAATTGACCCGCGACATAGGGTCCAGTTTCTGGGACGGCAGTGTCATTGTGGCTTTGATGGCGACCTCGCACATTCCAACCGAGCCTTCGCTCCTGGATGGCTGTTCAGTAGATAGCGGCGATGGTTCTCTTGAGCCAGAGTAGATGATTCCATGGTCTGCTTTGACAACGCCGGGCTTGCTGACTCCATAGTTGCCGTAGGTCGAAATTTGGAGCGCAACGCAATAATCCTTATCTGGAACTTCTATTACGACCACGTACCGATGCATACGTAATGGTATACTTTCTTGTGAGCCTGTGGGACCTACTGGAACATCCACCACTACCGTGGCGCCAGTGTTCCTGTAAGATGCTTCTTCGGAGGGTAAGGCAAAGACCCGACCTCGTTTAAAGAAAGTCGCTGGTCTGAGTTGATACGGTGAACGGCGTACACTGGGACCGACTGTGCTTCCTTGCATTGAGAGCCCGGCCATTTCGTTGGTCAATGTGGTGTCCACCGGAGGACTTCGACCCTGCTCGCTACTAGATCCGGCATAACTATACTGGCCCGGATTTGCTGAGTCGCGTTTCGATTGAGGCGAACTGCCAGAGGCTGATTTGGGAGGTGGAGGCTTTCCATATCGTCTTTTGCCCTTGGAGTCAATCCAGTACCATTCCCGTTGCGTCTTTGAGTACTCCCACTGGTCACGATCTGTTGGAGCAGGCATGTTTCACGAGGCGAGCGGTATCGATTGGATGTTTGGCATGCCGCGGAAAGGCCTGTAGTGGATGCGAAGGACGTTGCAGCATCGTATATGACGGTAGTCCTCAAGCAGTCTCAGCTATGCGGCTCTGTGCTCGAGCGATGATATAGTAGCACGCATACAACCGCCGAGGGCCACAAAGAAGGACGCGGGCCCCGCGATGTGAAGAGGAAGCTCTGTGGTTTTCAGTCTCCTACCCTCGGCGTAATGCGGCCACGAGCGACGGGTGATCGTCGCTAGGGTTAGCCAGCTCTGGGTCGAGGCCCGAGCTTGGCACACCTCCATGCAGCTCTAGTGAAGCACGTCCAGCAGCAAGGAAGCAGGGTAGCTCAAGCGGAATTTCAGCATTCGCACAAAGCTGCAGACAGCCCTGAGGTCGAGGTGAGCGCATTGAAATGTGCTGGCTTGCTCTTGACCTCTCGTAACGACTTTCAAGCACGATCTGATACGGAACACGTGGCGATGCAATCATTCTCGACGCAGCGTGCATCACGCCATGACGACCTTCTTAGGCCATCTCTTTGGCTTCGCTGCCCGGCCGCAAGCAAAGATGGCTGAAGCACAGGATGCGCAGAGTTCGATTGTACTGAAGAGCCCACACGAGACGTTGGATAATGAGGCAAGCACTCAGCCTCTGGCATACAATGTTCGAGACAGTGACCACCAATCGGCCGAGCAAGCTGCATCGCGTGGCTCAACAGACAAGCACCACATATACCACCAATACTTGCGCCTGCTACGATCACGAGACAATATCTTGAAGACTCGCGTTGAGCTTCTCGCGACAATGAAGCAATATACTCAGCTTCAAGCCACAGCAAGAAATTATCAGGCGCAGCTTAAAGATATGCTACAGATTGCCAGGAGAACGAACGGCTGGGGTCAACACGAGTCTCAATTGAACGAGCTCTCGGACAGAATGGATGCGAACTTCGCAGACTTGGAGGCCCAGCTACCCACAGTGCAGACCCTACAGAAACGCATGGGTAGTCTCGAGTTCAATATAAAAGATCAAGAACATCATTTCTACGTTTCACTAGATGTCCTAGTACAGCAGTGCGGCGTCGCAAATCCTACAAGGGAAACATTACAGCAATTACTTCAGGCCCCAGAACGCGATGCGGGCTCCCCAGCCCTTGCTCTCCATCCACTCCTTGAGATCTACTACGACAAGGCTGGTGATGTCGGAATTTTTCGCGAGCGATTAGCCACGTTAGAGGTTGAGCACCAAGAGGATGTTTCCAAACGTAACTTACAAGCAGAGCAAGACCGTCCGCCGAGTCGTTCGGACTCCGATTTCGAACGCGCATATCTATCACGCAAGGACCTGATGCAGTCTCAGCTGGTCGCGGCCATCGAGGCCACTGAGGAAGCGAAACGAGCATGCCAAGCGGCTGGTGTCGAGACTACGATCAGTGAACTCGAAACCTCAGAACCTAGTGTCGACTTTTTGCATAGTGCTCCATCAGATGGAGACGAGCATGGGGTGCTTTTCAGTTATTCACCACCGAGCGGCGCTCAACGCGATTTAGATGCAACATTGCCACCTGCTTTGACAATAAATGCCCTACGTCAGCGAGACAAATCGACTAGCCCCCTGCGCTCACTTGACGATATTGATTCAGATCAACAATCGAAGAAGCGCCTTGTGCAGCAATGGGCGGTCAGCGTGGAGAGCGCTCCAGCGGCTCCTTGTGCTTGTGATGACACGCAAGAAGCACAAACCAGGTGAACGCGGGAATCGCACATCTTGTTCCACTGACAGAAAGGGTAATGTGTCTTCTCGTGCCATTCGGCGATTAGCCCTATAGCTACGGTGACCCATGGACACTTCGTCATCGCTGCGACTTCACTTCCACGATGTAAATGGCGGTGGTCCGAATTTCCTCGTGCTTCAGAGGCCTCGTTTGCCGACTTACGGTTCATCGCAGGTGCCGCCGAGTTCCGTGGTATTGGAACTGCTATCATTCACGGGAGGGATTCAGCTGCCAAACCTCTTCTGTCACTCTGTTCTCTGAGATGAAAGTCAAGCAACCGAACCACGTTGATATCAAGCACCAGCACTCATTGAGCAACTCCTCAACTGTCGAAATCACAATGCAGACTGCATCATTATTGGGATTGGATCGTTTGCAATAGTTCCGCTTGATCGGACCGAAGAAGAGGTACTTAAAAGTCACACGCGCGCGGCTCTGCGGACGGCGCAAGACTGGCAATCGCATACGATTCGGGCCCGATGCTGCTTAGAGCCTGCAAGTCTGGCTAGGCGCGACATGTGAGGCTTGGCAACGCGCTATCGGAAGCTTGCATCAACGAGCTGCAAGATGGCCGGATGACCTTTGCTGCACATCGTTAGGCATTCCTCCCAGCTCTGAAGTACGGTCATCCATGAGAGTCTGCCTCTTCGCGCGATTCTGGATACCAGATTCCAATTGGCAGATTCAGTCTATACATGGCTTACTTTGCTGCACGCCTGCCTGACCCAAGGAGGAATCATGCACGCTATGAGAGACACTCGACCGATGGACTGGCTGTAATGGCTGCCGGTAACGAATCACGTCAGGTTTGTAGACAGCACTACACACAGTTCAAGCCTATTGGTTTCCAGCAAGCCGGATGCGATGAACAGGCTTCTGGCCAGTAGCGACGTATAGTAGTGTGTTAAATGTCATGCAGCAAGCTTTACGGCAACGTCACATGGGTTAAAATCTCGGATCGATGATATTCTGGTCCTAAGATGCGGTAGCCATCGCGCTCGTTGGCCTCTATTGGATGGTCAAGCAGACCGGTGAAGGCACCTTATTGCCGGATCGGGAATACAAGTAAAGTGCCGAGGGTTATCCGAAGCCTTTCGAGAGCCTTCCGACTTGCGCTAGGGCTACCAACAAGGTATGATTCACGAAGAGCTACACGTGCTGGCATGTACTTTGGTTACAACGAGCTGCAATGTGCAAGGATGAATTTCCTCTTGTTCGCTGGTAGCTCAACTTTCCCCAAGTCCAACAAGGGCCATCTCTGATCAATGCATGACCAGATATCCTGTTCACGTGCTTATGAACCTAAACATTTGAGCACCAGGAAAGGTCACAAACTTGATTGAAGCGGTCTTTGCAGCCTGAGCTGATGTTTGAAGTGAAGCTTAACCATCACCACGTAGCTATGTTGGACAGAGCCCTGAGGACTGGTGCCTCATTCTGTGTGATGGACTACTGCTTGTTTTCATGCGGTTTCGCAACGTGATTGAAAGTGATACGCCCAAGCACCCAAACGTCCTTGTGTGATGGTTGACTGGCTGCACTTCTCCTTTCGGGCTGCCAGGGCCTAGCTTGCAACGAGCATAGTGGATCTCTACCTACCCCAACGATGTTTGAGGATATGAAATGCCGACTCTGCATATCGAAGCTATCTATCATTTGTGCCAGGATCTTGACGCCAAGATTAGTGTCGGCACATCTTTATTTGCCTAAACACAAGGACACGACTTCGCTAAGTGTTTCAGAGAAGGTCAGCCAATGAATACACTCGATGTGCTTGTATCCTTCCTCTCCATATGATCATGCACAGGAAGCTAGGCAGCCTGAATTTCGTGCAGTACATTACCTTATGCGATTGGCTGTCATAGCACAGATGACCACCACGTCAAGTTTGCTGTGTAGGCAGCACAGTAAGTGTGGCTGCCAACATATGGAGCACAAGCATGTACATCGGCACATGCATCGTCTCAAATAAGCACTATCGGGTCCTTCATTCAAGTGGAGCCGACCCACGCGGCCCGTATCGGCGATGAGCCGCTTGCCGACATATGCAGCGGAACATGGCACGCAGCGGGAGGGAACAAATTTTTGGATCAAACTGGTATTCAGGCGAACCATTCGGTCCATCATAGTCTAGCGCAAGAAGCTTAACAAGACCACACATCGAATTCGCGACGAAGCTGATGATGGATTGGGTGATGGAGGGTCCAAACTGATCGTAATGCACAGAGCATAAACTTGTTTTCGGGGAGGCAACAGCTTCCAAGCGAGCTGAAAGCAAGGACACAGGCTCCTGAAATAGGGCATGAAGTGCAGTGTCTCTTGACCAATGAAGCTATCAATCAGCCGCAGACCTTGGACTGTTATACCGCGTCGTCGGAATTGTTCGGCATTTGTCGCCTTGCAGGATCGAGCTCGAGCTGCTTTGATCGATGCCACACCAACAGTAATCGCATGACCTTTACATGCAGGTGTTCCGTCTCCCAAGACGACCACGTGGAGCATGCTGCAGACTCGTGGCCGTACCAAGATCCAGGCGTGTAGCATGAGTGGCGTTCAGCCATAGCATGTCGTGCCCTTGGCCATGCCGCTGCTTAACGCTCCCCCATGTCGTGAGAACGACAACATGCAATTGCATAAGCACAAGTGAAAGTATCTGCGCGGCTAGGCGGCCTCTTCCGAATGAAAAGGATCCTTTAGCATTTTGATACACAAGTAAACATTGAGATGTGCGTCGACGCAACAAATGGCATGGCATCATGTAAAGAGTCTGTCGATATGTATAGCTTCGCTCCATCCTCATATGGCAACTGTTTTAGAATCGTGACAAAGAGATTCGTTCCGACGTAAAAAGCGGCCGTGCTCGGTCCGGTCTGACGGCTTCCAAACCGAGAATCAGTAGGTGGTCAGCTATGACCCGTGCTCAACAGAAGCGAGGACACCATCGTCTGTCCTGGCGGTATCCTGTTCGACACACGATAAGTTTCGTAGAGCGTTTTCGCTGCGCCCAATGCAGCACACATATTTGATTCAAGCGCGATAGCTCAATTGAGCCCGAATGCTGCTCTCAGCTTGGTCCTGAGATAGACTCGGCGAGTCTCTTAACAAGGCTCCAGCCAACATTGCGACCGCTTGCTGCTGAGAATAGTTCTGGGACATCATGCGCCGATATGCTGATTGTGCTTGCAGTGCTCGGGTAGCCATTTGCTGTGCATCGAGCCGCGATGGCCCTGGAGGCTGCTGACCACGACCGCTGGCCGCTGCAAATGGGAGTTGGTCTTGAGTTACCACGGAGACATAGCGTGGTTGTCGGTCTCGCGTCGTTGGTCGGAGACCTCCAGGCACATCGTCATTCTCATCCGATGCAGAATCCTCTGCTTCGCTGTCCTCGTCGCGACTCAGGCCGTCGCCTTGTTGCTGTGGTCGCAAACTTCGTGAAGGCGCTGCTCGATGTGTGTTCGTGGAAGGCCTCGAGGATCCAATTGCTGAACCTGGTGAGGAGTAGAATACGTTATCGAACTGTGAGAGCAGAGCAGCCATAGAGCGTGGGTGAACCATGCCCAATGGCCTTACTTTGATATTGTGCTGCACAGTATGTATTTGGGCAAAGCAGATACGAGACATCGGATCCAACATGTCAGTTGGATCGTCAGGCACAACACGAATTGGCTGTGGTCTCATTCCCTGTTCGCCACGTGAGGGCCTCTCAGATCGCTGCTCTTGCGGAGGAGTGTTGCCAGTGTATATTATCGCATGTTCTGACTTGATGACGCCTGGTTTGCCTACGCCCTGACGCCCATAGCTCATGATAGGCAGGACGGTGCACATCATTGTACTCTCGCGAATGACGACGAATCTGCGCACCTTCGAATAGATCTGTTCGCCAAGTCTGCCAGGGATGATAGCATCGTTTCTCTCCAGACTTGTGATGGCGGTGGTGCCTAAAGGCTCCACCCACAGAACCAGAAACACTCTACCAGTGCAGAAGAAGCTATGTGGTCGAGATCTGTAGGTCGAGTAGAGCTGCTCGGGGTCGCCGTCGGCGGTTCCTGTGCCTATCAGTAAACCCTGTGAAGGTCTACCGCCAGAGGCGTTGAAAAGACTTGGATCTGTGATCTGGTCGGCAGGCGCTGTCTGTATCATGGTCCTGACCTGGTTGCGACCATCATACGCATCAACGATCATTTGATCTCCTCTTTGTCGAACTATTGGCTGAACTTGCGTAGGCATAGCAGGTTCTGTCAAGTTGGTACTATGGGCCTGACCATATCCATGCTGCCGACGTTGGTCGGGAGCCCGAGTGTCCGACAGGAAGGATGATGCCTGTTGCGGCGAGCTGGCAAAAGCGCCCATTGTATTGTATCGCGATTGATATGAGCTTGAGGCCTCCAACGCCTGACTGTGTTGCATTGTTCGCTCAGGCGAACCAAGAGACATACTTTGCAGCGAGGCGCTGAGCTGTTGGTATGACCCATGACTCTCTGCTATATTGCGTCTTGGAATGGTCCGTGGTTGCGTTGGAGGAGAGCTCTGTGTGTCTGGGGGGCTTGTGGTATAATCTGAAAAGTACGACGAGCGACGAGACGCTCTACTAGAAGATCGTGGCATTGAGCCGCGTCGCTCATCGCGACTGCTCATACTGGACGCAACAGCAGCAGCAGCAGCAGCAGGTTAGGACTCTTGGAGGAGGGTCCGGTCTCGTGCGGAACTTGGTAACCAGCACAAGTTCTCGGCGTCGATCGTGATATGTGCGCAGGTCGTCTACTTGTCGCACCTTCTTCGTATTCAACCTGGGTCGGTCGCGAGTCGTAGCGAAAGCATTAATTGAGTGTCCTGTCAACGAACCATCTTGCAAAACGATCGCTAGACGTTGCACAGCCCTAGGTCTCATCGCTCGCCATTCCGAGTAGCAGCTATAGTCATGCTTAAAGCATGTGAGAATGCCTCGACCTACCTGTACGCACCTACGCGGATTTGGAAAGCCGTGTTCTCGTGACCGGTGAATGGAGAAGCGCCGGGCGCAGAATCGCAGAACCTCATTGTGCTCGGCAAGTTTTACCAGAACAGTCACCAGGCTGGCAGAATCGATGGGAGAGCTGCAAGTAGCGATGGACGAGGGAGATGGAAAGGTGTGGCAGCGAGAGAGACCTGTGAGGAGCGAGTGACATTAGACTTCGGCTGGCCCCAGCCGTGTGCACGGCTCAAGCTGCACGAGCGGCAAGGGTTTGCCTCGAGTTGCCTTCGTGGCGCCTTCCTGGAGCCTCTGTTCCAAGCCGCATGCCAGCGAGGTCAGATCTGCTGGCGCAGAAACTGACAGGCTTTAGATTGCTCCGAATCGTAGCAATCAGTGTTTGTGTTTGACCCAGCCTCTCGGTGCTGTGCCATCATCGTTTTCCACTGTGTCCCGGCTGAATTTCAGGAGTACTTCCCAACCTTTATTACTGATAGAGGAGTCTCGTTGCAGATAATGTACAGCCAACCTCCAAAGTCCGACCTTCTCCGATACACACGTAGCAACTGCTACTGTCACGGTCGACTAAAGTGATCCATCCCCAAATCTGTATGGCCATACTCCTAATGCTTGACGCTCATTTAAGTTCTGACCCTGGTATTTAGGTCTACCAAGCTACCAACTGGAGCAATACGTGACTGCTATGATAAACATACTGCATATAGTATGATGGACCATAAGTCTGGTCCAGCACCTGAGCGCAATGAAGATCTAGGAGTATTTCGGTCTCATGCCGTGAGAGTCCTGAAAATGCAATCAAGACTCAAGGAGCTGAGCGATCAGGCCATTCGACTCCGCAGCCAGTCACTCTTCGAGCGAAACGAACTTGTGTGGAAGAAAGAATTCCTATGCCAATCAGTCCAGCAAATGGTTTCCCATCTTTCGTTACTCACAGATGGCATGGCATTTGATCAGCACTTTTCGAAGACTCAAGAGTATTATCAAAAGCTCAACCAAGACCAAAGAGCGTTTGATCATCACATCGAACTCTCACTTCAACGCGAGGAGCAGCTTTCCGCCGCCGAGTTCGAGGTGCGCAAGTATGAAGTATTATTTGTACAAGAAGTCAGTCAATCAGTCGAAGCGCTGTCGTTCCTAGACTTGAAGTATGAGGATGGCAATGAGGACGATTCATCGCTGACACAGCACGAACCTTCCTTTTCTCAGCTGATTGGAACGGGTGCTTCATCTGTGCATCCGATTCTGCAATGGTACTATGACAAAGCTGGCGAGCTCAAGGTCATGCGTGCTAGGTTGTTTGACCATGATGAGCATCACAAAGAAGAATATGCGCAGCGACTCTTGATGGAAGACCAAGAGAAGACGCTGGAGCAGTCCCTCGAATCGTTTGAAGCGGAGTATCACCGTGAGCGTCAGGACTTGCTGCGCGCCTACGAAGAGGCGGCAATTGCTGAAGAAAAAGCCCGTGATGCATGCGTTGCAGCAAACTTCGATCCTGACGGCTACCGTAAAACGCTATGGTTCCAAAATGAAGACTTTCAAACTGGGGATTCGGAACACATGACTGCACATGACAGTGTGCAGGCAACCAGCTCAGATGGTGCGATGATGGCCCGACCTCTCGGACTGATTGATCCTGATCAGATGTTCGATCTCGTCCCACCACGTCAAGATGTGCGGTCGTTGGACCACGTATTGGGCAAGAACATAATTGGTGAGGTCGGAGCTGGGGACTTGTCTGAGCAGGAGGTCCGAGAACGAATTGACGCCTGGCGGTACGAAGGGCATCCGCAATCTTTCGCAGAAGATCAAACTGAGCCGAAAACACCCTCGACCCTCAATATGCCGAATGAACCTCAAAGTCATTCTGCACTACAAGTAGAGACTGTGACGCAGTCAGAGAGAGCCGAAAGAGTGGCCAAGCTCGTTGAGGATTTCTTGAGCAAGGTCCCACAATATGCTCGTCCAGCAGTATCTCAAAGGCGTTCGTCTGAGTCTGAACTACCTCGTCTTCGAGCGCGACCTGATATCGATCAAAGGTCCTTCCAATTCCTCAGAACGTACGGTCTGGAGAACCATTGCAGCGTGTGAGCACGAAAGATCGGTGCGACCTCTCTGATTAGTGGTCGCACCAAACTGGAGACATATAGATATGGAGATCAATCGCGGCCACGGGCTCTACCGGTGGCCATATCTCTGAGGTGTGTCATCTGAGCAGGGCAAGATGTCGTTCCTCTACCTCCTCATACTGGAGAGGCATGACATCGACTAATACTGTACCAATGCCTGACTGTATGGACAACCCCTCGAAGTGTGGTCTTTCATTGCGTCTGTCGTCCTTAATGTGGTCCGCAGGTACAAATAGCGGTGAGTATAGGCTCACGGATCAATGCACCCGCTACTACACCTATCGCACTCCAAAATTTGGGGGAACCTTGGACGGATGACATGTGGTCCATTGGGTGTAACACCTGGAACACATTGAAAGGAAGCAAGGGAGACATGTATGTGCAGGACCCTGCAGCTCGGACCCAGCGGGCGACATACTGATACAATATTGAACGGCACAGATGAAGCCTGGTCGCCACAAAAGGCCCGCGTGTGTTTCCAGACTTCCGACAGACGGCATTAGATTAGCAAAAGAGAGCATGGCACACTTTCAGGACAAATTATGCGCGTCTTTATCGAGGAGAAGATTCTGGTCAGATATGCAGCTTCTGTGTGCGTGTGATCTCCATGCCATGCTGGCAGCTATCTTTCTCCAATGCTAATGCAATGCATGCATGTGGCGTTCGGACAACTCGGTTGCACCAAGCCTTGGTGAAGGAGATCCCAATGCTCGAGCCCAATTAGGCAGCTCGAAGCACAGATGACGGGCCTATATCGCCAGCCTTACCGGTCAGAATGCGATGGGCCACCAGGCCGCTCGCCACAAGTCACGGCAAGAATGCCATGGTCCTGTCTTGATCGCCCCGCGTAGGCCTAGCACTTAAGAGCGCCGGTCTGCGAGATTACGAGCGTAGTCATCGTATCGTACGCAGAGCTACTCGTTTCGAAACACAAGTGTGCCTTGCAGTCCAGTAATAGAATAACTTCGTCCAGCAGAATGTCCTCTCCTGGCTGCTATGATTTATTGCGGTCAGCCTGGTATTGCTTACAAGAAAACCGAATGTAGAGTGTTTGAGCATAAATGGGGTTGTACCGCTATCTGTGCTTCTTAAGCTTGATCTAATGACTGCGCCAAACACATAGCATAATATCTTCCCTTGAGAGCCTGCAACTCCTCATGCGTACCCATCTCCGCAATCTTGCCATCAGCAACAACATAGATCGTATTTGCATGCCGAATAGTACTCAGACGATGCGCAACAGCAATCGTCGTCCGGCTCGAAGCAGCCTCATCCAAAGCCTTCTGAACGACTCTCTCACTCTGCGTATCAAGTGCTGAAGTAGCCTCATCAAGAAGCAGAAGGCGTGGCTTTCGAATCAGTGCGCGAGCGACTGCGATACGTTGTCGTTGTCCACCTGAGAATTGGAGACCTTTAGAGCCACAAGGTGTTTCGAGACCTTCTGGCAGTGAGGAGACGAACTCTAGGCCGTTGCTTTGGCGAAGTGCTTCATTCACTTCGTCATCTGAAGGCTCGTATTGTAGACCAAGAGAGATGTTCTCACGGACTGAGCCTTGATAGAGAGGAGGTTCTTGCTGGACGAGAGACATGTACCCTCGATAGAGCTGAGGCGACATGGTAGCGATGTCGTCTTCGTTGAGTGTGATGCGGCCACTCGTAGGATCGTAAAATCGTTCGAGCAGAGACACGAGTGTACTCTTACCACAGCCAGAGGGACCCACAAAAGCGACATATTGACCAGGATCGATCTTCATGCTGATGCCACGGAGCACTCGCGAAGCATGTCGTTGAATGTATCGAAATTCGACATCTTGCATCTCGATCGGACCTTCGCCAGATGGACCTCTGCCTTCGTTCTCTGGAGTCTCGCGGATCTTCGCTTTGACTGTCCGTAGCCAGAGGATGTAATTGGCTGCCGACCTGGCCTTGGTGATGGAAGAGCTGTAGCCGAAGAATTGCCCAGCAGCTTGTCCACCGAACACGACGGCGATGAACACCACGAAAAACTGGTCGGTGGTGTATTCGTAACTAGCGAGCAGCCTTGAGCCATACCAGAAGCCAAGAGCTAGGACTAGGAACTCCAGGGACTGCGAAAGTGCGTAGGGAAACATCGTGATCAAGAAGCCCTTTGTAGAACTTTTCACAATTGAGCCCATAGCATCGCTATACTCCTTCATGACATTGTTCTCCAGGGTGAGTGAAGAGATGGTGCGGATCGAAGTGACTGCTTCTGTTGCGAGACCTGCACTTTCCGCAAAGCGCTCACCAGCGTCCGCCTCAAGCTTCTGATCAAGTCGAATTCGGACATAGCCTGAGCCGACGAGCAATGGTAGACCGCCAAAGACGACGACAAGACCAAGCTTCCAGCCATATGCGATTCCGAGTATACTTGATGCAGTCAAGTTGACCAGAACAATGAACATGAGCATGATGTTGGCCGAAATGAGCTCCTGTAACGAGGTCGGCACGCAAGACAGTTTCGAGGTGAGAGAGCCTGAGCTGTTCTCTGCTCGATCGAAGAAGTCCTGATCGAAGTTGATCACTCGCTCAACCATCTCCTTTCGATATCGATGTGTGACCTCTTGCCCAATAGTATTGGTGACCCAGCCGATCGCGAAGTAAGCGAACAAATTTGCGATGGCTAGCACAAAAAACATGAGTGCGAAGAGGTTGGCTCGACTTTGTGCTTCAGCCTGGTCCTGAATTGCGAAGACGCCGATGAGTCTCGAGAACAAGATCGCTTGAGCTGGATATGTGCCTCCGCCGATCAGACAGCCGCAGATTGACACTGCGTAGCACCAGTAAAGCTTTGGATTTTCAGCGAACATGATCCAGACGCACTTAGCGAGACCATAGTTCAGTGTTCCGCTTGTGAGATTTTTGATTCTCTTCTCAGCAACGCTAGACGCCGCTTCAGTTTTCGTTCGCTGCAAAGAGATCGGTCGTTCCAGAGCATTATCGTTGTCGCTGTCGTCGTCTTCACCAGTAAGCTCAGCCTCGCCAGCTTTCGCTCCAAGATCTTGAGCTCGGACCATTGCAGCATATTGTCCGTCCCACTCAATCAGTTCCTTGTGGCTACCCTGCTCGAAAACAACACCATCTTTCATCACAGCAATATTGTCAGCCGCCTTCACAGTGGCAAGCTTGTGAGCGATGATCAGTGTCGTCTTGTTGACAGAAACTTTGTTCAGAGCCGCCTGGACGATCTTCTCGGCTGTCGGATCCAGGGCACTCGTTGCTTCATCGAGGAGCAAGACTTTAGGATCAGATATGATGCTTCGTGCAATGGCGACTCGTTGTCGTTGTCCACCACTGAGCATGGACGCTCTTTCGCCAACTTGAGTGTCATAACCTTCCGGAAGGTCCATAATGAAGTCATGCGCATTCGACTTCTTGCAAGCTTCCTGCACAAGCTCCACCTTCTTGTCGTGTGTCAGATTGAGCTGCTCGCCCACAAGCCCTTTGGCGACGTTCTCGAAGACAGTACCGCTGAATAGTACTGGTTCTTGCTGCACGAGTCGAATATTGCTGCGAAGCCACTTGGTGTTGTACTCAGACAATTCCATCCCATCAAGCAGTATCTGACCACCACCGTATTGATACCACCTTTCAAGCAAGCCGATCAATGTTGACTTTCCACAGCCACTGGGACCTACAAGCGCTGTCTTCTTGCCCGCCGGTATCGAAAGAGTGAGGTTCGTCAAAACCTTAGCGTCTGGTCGTTGGGGATAGCAGAAGGACAAGTTCTTGACCTCAATATGGCCTTCGCAGGAACTCGGCTGCTTGCCTTCCTTGGACAAGGGATCCAGAAGTGACTTCTTGTCGATGATGAGCAACAATTCCGATGCAGCGGACGCCGCATTTGAGATTGCTTGCTGTTGTGGTGCAACGAGTGATATTGATGTTGTTCCGATAGCCACGGAAAGTACGACCGTAAATACTGTGCCAACGCTGTCGATCTCACCCCATGTGTACATGCGATAGCCCTGCCAGAATGCCAGAGCTGTTGCGCAAAAGACCAGAAAAGTCTCGGAGGAGAACAGGATGCCATAGACTGGAGACTTTTTCCAGCCTTCCTTGTGGGCCATCTCGAGGTATTCGTCATACTTGTCAACGATTTTGCTTTGAGCGCCAAAAGCGTGAATAGTTCTGACAGAGCTGATCGCATCCTGCGCGAGGACCGCCGCGCGAGAGTAGAACCTCGTGATTCGTGCTTCTTGCTTTGCATCCACTGCAATACAGCCACCAACAACGAGAAACAATGCCGGCACTATCGTCATACAGATGAGAGCCAGCTTCCACTGTACAGCGATGGCGATGATGAAACTGGAGAAGAACAGTGAAATGCCCTGTACAATCGCAGCAAGCTTTTCTGCGATGCCTTGATTGATTCGGTTGCCATTCGTTGTGACCTGCGTAGCGGCGGATCCATTACTCTGCTTGTCGAAATGCCAGATCTCTTGCCTTAGCGTGCTTTCCAGGAACGCTGTTCGTATCGCTCGAGTAACTCGCACCGCAGCTATGTTAATTAGAACGTTGCAGATGTAAGCCAGAAAGAATCGAGCAATGAAGAGCCAGATAAACCAAAGCACGAACGTGTCGACTCGATTTCGAAATGCATCTGGTGTTGTAAGTCCCTGTTGGAAATTGCTGAAGTCTGTCGTGAAGCCGCCGAAAACAAGTCTGATGCGAAACGTCCAATGTTAGCATATATCTTGTACGAATGCTTTAGAAGGTCTCTCTCCTTCAAACTTACGTCATTAATGGTAAAGCAGCACCAGATGCAATGGAGAATCCTATCGAAATAACATAAAACAAGATATCTTGTCTGTCGGCATAGCGGAATATCCGCCAGTAGTCTTTGAGGCCACCTTGTTTCTCCTTCTCATCATCTTCTGCTTTGGCGTCCCCATCCTCGGTCTCGACGGACTCGTGCCGTTTTTCGTCGTTGTCGTCGCCAGATTCGATGTCGACCACTTGATTACCAGGCGGATGAGGTGTATTCGCACTAGCGCCGACGGCTTCGAGCGCCTTCTCATCGATTTCGCGGTCCTTCATGATGGGTATGATGGAGGGAGGGGAAGAAATGAGTTGACTGTCTTATCATATTTCTGTGAATTTGTGCTCATTGGAATCATTTGGAGGACGATGAATCATTGATAAATCGTTCGTTCTTGTCGACAGGCAGAGACCATTCAGTGGGCGCCAAGAAGCAGTCAAGACGCGAACGCGACAATTGAACGAAGCGGCGATGCCTTCCCGTACACCGCACAACCCACAGTCTATGCTTGTGAAATCGAGGACAGGTGCGGTCAGATTTAGCCGCAGATCGCTCGATGATGTCTGAGATGCAAAACCCTCGACGATCGCAGGATGCGAGATTGTGCCGCTCATTGTCGGAGCCCGCGCGCTGCGCGAAGTCACTAGGAACAAATGACCGCGAGGCGGCAAGCCACAAAGCCCTAATTTTGTGAAAGATGAAGACGTGAAATTTCATCCACGCGTTACACGAAGCCAAGTCGAATTTGTCGTCGGTGTCCAGATGCAGGAACATACAATTAGAAGCATCCTTGTGCGATTCCACAAAGCACAACGACTTGGCAAGGATATTTCGAGGCAGATCAAGCCAGACCACATTCGTGTGAACTAGAGGAACTGCAGTTGCTTCTGCCCCAAAGGCAGGCGCATGCATTCTCTGATGCTGACAGTCGCAGTCGGCCGCAAGACAATTGGGCAACCTCGGGACATATTGACCAGGACATCTGCCTGCGCTCATTGCTCTTTTTCGAGATTTTGGAATGCAGCATGATCTTCACGCGTACCTCGTTCAGCTGTCCAATCAGCGTACAGGAAGCAGTTTGGACTCGCGAACATTAAACGAGAGAACGAGGTTCAAATATTCAGTTCGCGTAGCAGTTGATGGAATCATTCTCAGGCGTTCGTTTGTCGCGCAGTTCGTCACATCGTATGGATTTCATGAATAGCTTGTTCGTCTATGCTCATATCGCAGTTCCTCTCTCGAAGCTCTCTCTTATGTCGGCAGTGTACTTGTTGTAGAACCTCGCCAGCTTCAGATTGAACTGCTTGTTCTTTTCGTTGATGTACGTGACGTCTCCTCCATCCTCGTCTGCGCGACCGCGCTCTCTTCGCTTCTTCAGACGAATCTCTTCCGCTTTCTTGATGTCATCCACGAGGCGATCCACTGCAGCTTTTGAGGGTTTGCTTTCGTTGAAGGACGTGCTGTCGGCGGTCGAGTAGAAGCTACCGTCCTTATCCACTGCGATCAGCTCACCGTCTGCGGTCTCGACAATCTCTAGTCCACCACTTGCGACAGCTCGATTGATTGCATCGCGCTTGTCTTGTTCATATCCTTCCAGTCTCTCGTCAAATCCAGCTTTCTGCATAGTATTCAATTGCCGCTTGTAGACCTTCCCAGCCTCCTTGTTGTAGTCTGCAAAAGCATTATTGTCCTTGTTGCGCTCCTTCTTGGCCAAGCGCTTGTCCCAGCGCTCCGACTCCTCTACCGTCCAGTCCCATGCCCGCTGCCGTTCAAAATCACCACCAGCCTCCTCAATCTCGGCTTTAAGGAGCTTGTGCTGAGCAATGTCCTTCTTGCGGTTGATGTTTGTGAGCTGCGACGGGTCTATCGATGCCTTTTGTGCTTCATGTTTTGTGTCCTGTAGATTTGACTTTCTACTCTCGGCATTCCGCGCGCGTAATGCTGCAAATCTGGCAGCTCTGTCGTTTGCTGGCGGTGCTGTCGTCGTTGCCGCTGACTCTTCTTCTGTCGGCTCTGGTTCTGCTGGTGCATCATCTGCCTTCTCTGCTGATTCCTGGTCTGGATTTTCGGCAAATCTCCGCTTCGAGGACTCTGACTCCTGATCGAGAGCCGGCGAGCCCTTGCGCTTAAGCGTTGATGGCATATTTGTAGAGATGTGTTCGTTGCAGACTGCGATGCACTCATTCAAGATTTGTGAATCGCAACTTCTCAAGCTCCCGCGGGGTCACGTGGCGTTCGACTAGTTCGTGCCGCGATTGACCCGACCTCTGCTCCACCGAGTTCGACTTCACTTCTCTTCCTACCAACATCAACAACACACTTCTTACCTTGTTGCAACGTGCCATCAATGCTACCGACCCCGCCGCAAGCTCGCTTACAGATCTCATAGACGGCACGCACACCTTCCATTTCAGAGATACTTTTCCTTTCCTTCTTGGCGGCGTGGCCTAATACACCCCTTCTAATTCGCCAGCATAATCCTGGCCAAGCGTTGCCCAGTCTTCGTTGTCCCGCACAAGCATCGTCGACAGGGACTGCACATGGCAAGCAGCCAGGAGCATGCTCAGGAACCTCATCACAATGGGAATTGCTACCGAAAGATTGATCCAATGCCCGGCACTTGGCGACGCGAGATCCGCGTCCACAAGCGTTCATAAAGGCGTACCTCTTCTACGTAGCTGGGGTTGACCAGGTAGGACGATTGCCTTGATACCTCTCGTTTCAATTTTCCTGCCAGTATGCATCTCTTTCAAGCTTTCTTCGCCTTCTTCGCAGTGGCAGCTGCAGACTGGAGCGGCAACATCAACTATGGCAGTCCCAGCAACAACCACAACCTGGGAATATCCCTGCCCAAAGTACGAAAGCGACAGGAGAGCGCATCGTACATGAAAGCGAGCGACATCAAGTTCACTCATGGTGTAGCGTCAGGGGACCCTTACGCGAACAGCGTCATTCTATGGGTGAGCATCCTCTCGAGAAAGCAGCAGCATATCTAATGCAGACCAGACGCGTGCAAGTCCTGTCGTAGAGAACGACGACAGCAATGTCACTGTTTCTGGCACTGCTGCACTCTATAACCATGATACGCAGCAGTACGTCAAGGCCAGCAGCAACCCTATCTGCGTGCAATGGGTCGTATCTTCAAATCAAGACCTGAGTGCGGCATCAGCACAAGGCAAGGCATACACTTCCTCAGACATCGATTACACTGTGAAGGTCGAAGCGGAGGGACTGGAACCATTTACGTGGTATTATTACCAATTCAGTGTTTGCGACAGCGAGAATAAAAGTCCGCTTGGCCGCACCAAAACAGCACCGGCACCAGGTCAAGATGTTGAGAATGTTGGAGTAGCAGTCTTCTCGTGCTCAAACTTTCCTGTTGGCTTTTTCAATGCCTACGGAAATAGTGCTCGCAAAGACAACGTGGATTATGTCATTCATGTGAGCATGACAGAGAGACGTTCAGTGCACAGTGCTAACAAATATTCAGCTGGGAGACTACATTTACGAGTATGGTACGACCACTCCAGAGCGTACTGTACACCCATCCCGTGAGATATTCACACTCTACGACTACCGCACTCGTATCGCCACTTATCGGACTGACGAAGACCTCCTTCTTTCGCACTCTCAATTCTCATGGATACCCACCTGGGACGATCACGAAGTGAGCAACAATGGCTATCGTGATGGCTCATCTGGCCTTAACAACACTGAAGAGTCCTTTGAGGAGTTCGGTGGCGTCAGTGTCGATCAACGTAAAATGAATGCGGTCCGAGCATACTTCGAATGGATGCCAATCCGACAGGTCGACATGGACAACAACCTTCGGATCTGGCGCAACTTCAGCATCGGCAGTCTCTTCGATCTAATCATTCTCGACACAAGGAACTATGATAGAAGCATCACCGATTTGACATGGAACGAAGACTACATCCCAAAGATCATGAATGATGCTGGTCGCACCATGATGGGTTCCATTCAAGAGAACTGGTTCTACAACAATCTCAAGAAGTCAACCGCAACCTGGCGTCTGATCGGGTCCCAAGTCGTCTTTTCGACCATCAACGCCACATCCTGGCTCGATGGCGCTGCTTACAATACAGATGCATGGGATGGCTACATGGCAAACAAAAATCGTACCCTGAAGACACTCTACGACAACAACATTGGGAACAACATCGTCATGGCCGGTGACACCCACGCAAACTGGGTCGCAGATCTCGTCTGGCTCGAAGAGAAACAGTACAACTCTGAAACAGGCAGCGGAGCCCTGGGAGTAGAATTCGCCGGAACAGCAGTATCCAGCACATCATCCTTCGGCGCCAACACCACACTATGGGAATGCAACAATCAATCCCGAGCTCTAATCGCCGATAATCCCGAGCTTCAATGGCAAGAGGGCTATTATCGAGGATACTACGAGATGCAAATCTCTAAAGAGAGGATCCTTGCTCAGTACTTCGGTACACCTTACTTGCAAACTAGAAATGGATATGAAGTCCCTCTCGGTAATTTCACGATTGAAAATGGTGCGAATCATCTCACGAGACCTGTTGGTGGAGGGAAAGTCGAAAATGGTGCACTGCAGAATGGTGGGACTGTTGCTCTTAGTAATGTTACGTTGGATACGAGTACTGGGGAGTGGTTTGAGCATAATTATACGAAGATCAATTTGACGCCGCCGCCTAGTGGTGGGCATTAGAGGTAGACGAATTGACGTACACATTGGAAGTTTTGAAGTAATGATCGGGATGGCCGACGTTGCTCATGGATGCGAATATGATTACGAGAGAGCGACATAGCGTAGTAGAAGCATTGCTCACGCCATGCCATCTCGTCTTGGCATGCCGAATGAGGAAAGTACCGAATCGAAGTATGCTTGTGACACCATCGTCAAAATCTAAGGCTAACAGTAAGGCAATTGGTAGAATAGACATCGAGATGACGTTGAGAGCATCTGCATCAAGATTTTTTCTTCTTGCCTTTCTTCACACCGCCCGTGTATCACCAACCAGGTCGATCCAAGGATTCCCACGACTCGTCGTTCACCGCTGCCCTGCAGGAAAGGTTAAATTGCGGCTCTGCCCTGAAGAGAAAAAGGATATAGATAAAGGCTATCATCGACGACGATCGAACTGGAGGTTGTCTTATTAGAAGCTGTTCTCGAAAATGTCCTCTTCTCGACCAACATATACCGCAGATCAAATCTCCCAGTTCTACACAAGAATCAACCTCCCGTCGAAATGGCGTCTCCCTCCTGGTCCCGAATCACAAGCTGTCGCAACGGGTCCACAAGGATATGAATATTTGTATGCATTGCAGAGATATATGCTGTCGCATATTCCGTTTGAAAATCTGGAATTGCATTACTCTCGAACCAAGCATGTCGACATTCATCCTCAGATCTTATTCAGGAAGATTATTGCTTCTGAAAATGGGAGGGGAGGATATTGTATGGAAAACAACAACCTTTTGGCGACGGTTTTGAGGACTTTGGGGTTCAAGTTCTATACGACTTGCGCGAGGGTGTCTTCTGCGGCGAGCCCAAATGGTGATACTGTCAGTGGGAGGAATTTCTTTTATGGATTTGCGCATCTGTTGAATATTGTTACGTTGGGTGATGGGAGGAGGTATATGGTTGATGTTGGATATGGAGCAGGGTCTTGTACGAGACCGATACCGTTGGAGGATGGGACTGTGCATCTGAATATGAGACCTCGTCAGCAGGTTCGATTGAGATATGATGTTCTTGAGGGCAGTGAGAATTTGGAGTCCAAGTTTTGGATCTGGGAGAAGAGAAATCGTGAAGAGGAGCCCTGGGTTGCGATGACTTGTTTTCCGGAGAATGTGGAATTTTTGCCGCAGGATTTCGAGATGATGAATTTGTTTTGTAGTACTAGTCCGATGACATTCTTTACGCAGATTGTGTTGGCTGTGAGGTTTGTTCTGAGTGAAGATGGGCAGGAGATTGTTGGTGAGGATCTGATCATTGGAGGGAGGTATCAGAGGAGGATTGATGGAGTAAAGGTAGAGGTGAAAGAGCTGCAGGGTGAACAGGAGAGGATAAGCGTCTTAGAGGAGAAGTTGGGAATCAAGCTAGACGAGCATCAGCAAAATGGGATTTTGGGAATGGTCAGCATGTTGTCATAAAATATGGAGAGGACAGTAGAGGAGGATGCTCTCGCTGGGCAGTAATGGAGAGACGAAATTTGGGTACCTTGTACAGCGCTTGTATATCATCGGTACTGCACCTTCTGCCCACCTCTCTTTTCCAATTTCGCCTGTCTCTTACTTTGGCCAGCTGCACCACCTGCAGCTTGTTGGTTGTCACCTCCCATAAGCCCGCCCATACCTCCTCTAACGCCCGTGTAGGTCGTCCAGGCAAGGTAGACAGAGTACAGCGGCACGATCGCCCATAGCCACCATGCCCAGTCGCCAAAGAGACTCACAGCACCGACGCAGATCCAGGTCCAGTATGTGACGTCCCACATCCATTCTGTGAGACCCTTGGACTCCAGATCCTCGCCAGCGCGTTTGAGCTCACCATTGACGAAGGTGGGTCGGCCAATGCGCTCGAACCAGAATTCGATCAAGAGGGCAGGAGCATTCAGAACAAGGTAAAGCGTGAGAGATCGTTGTCGGCGAAGGATGTATTTCAACAGCAGGAAGAGCAAATTGACTCCCAGTGCTATGGAGTGTGTGCGATTGAGGGTCTGGGTGTTGCGAGCAGCCTGCGTTTTGACGGCTTTCTATTCTGTCTTAGCCTTCGATTCTGTTAGAACTTGTTGCTGCTGAACATACCTGCGCCATTTTGATTGTCAATTGTATGCTGGAAAAAGGTGTGAAGTCGACAGTTTGTTCTCTACCAAACAATCATGATTGAAGCACGCGATCTGTACCATTCGGATATGTTCTTGGCGTGCGTAGCTTCGGTAAAAGAGCGTGGCTGGTGAGGGCTCGTGCTCCCTCCCGCCGTAGCGACGAACTTCAAGTCTGTTTACAGATGCGGCGGCAACTGCGATCTACACGCCAGTCTACCACTTCGACACGACTGACGCCCGCGCTCTGCTATGAGAGTCGCGTTTGATCGGGAATTCAGCTACTAACGATCTTCCCACAACAATGCGAGCATAGCGCTGCACCGAGTCCAGCCACCGCGACGGGCATTTATCCACGAGTCACGACCATACAGCAAGCACTCCTTCCTAAGCCCAAGCACGACTTCACGCAAATGCGCCCAGTCGTGCTCCACGTCTTTCCTTCGACTGCCTTCTGCAACAGCATACCATTCCCATACCACCAATAATAGTAATCACCGCCCGACTTTCTGTCCATGAACCACCACTTCAACCATGTCTCCCACCACTGGCATTGCGGCTTCACAGCTGAAGCAGCTGATATATTACCACCTGGACAATGAAATGGTCGATAATGCGAACTTTCTTGCCGGACGACTGCATGCTCTCGAGCCCAGAAATCCCGACACTTCACACCTGCTCGCCCTTACATATTTTCGCTCCCAGCGCTTCAAGGCGGCCTACGACTTCAGTCAGAAGTATGGCGCGAATGGTCGCCATTTGGGATGCGCATATATTTTTGCGCAGTCATGTCTTCATTTAGGACGGCACACGGAGGGCATAAGCGCTTTGGAGAAGGCGAAGAATGCTTGGCTGAGCAGGAACGACTGGAACAAGCACTCAGAGACGTCGCGGCGCCATTTACCAGATGCTTCTGCTGTTCTGGCACTGCTGGCGAGACTGTTTCGTGCGCATGGAGATTTGCGAAAAGCAGGAGATTGCTACATCGAATCGCACAAGTGCAACCCTTTCATCTGGGATTCTTTCGAAGGACTGTGCAAGATTGGCGCAGACCTGAAGGTGGAGAACATGTTCAAGCCTACGCATGGTATGCCGGGTGCTGTCGAAAGCTCGAGCGCGAGCGATGTCTACGTGGACGAGGATTCCAGACACCCACCAGCAGCACACTCATCTCTTGCGAGGGATAATTTGTCTGCTATGGACGACCCCTTCACATCCTCACGAGGAGACTCTGAAGAGTGGCAGAACCGGGCCAAGGGCAAGTCGACTTCGAAGTCCATCTCGGATTGGGATACACCCATTAACGATAACATCGTGATGGCTGATGATGTCAACATGGACGAGAGCGATGTATTCATGGACCCGCCAGCAGCACCTTCGCGAAGACCGCGGGTAGGACAGCAGTTCGAAGCGTCGGACCGTTCACGGTTCCCGGCTTTGAGAGGCCAGACTGGTTCTGTGGAGCCACCAGAAGATCTGTCTCAAGCTCCTCGAAAGCCGAGCGTTGGTGGACAGAAGCGCACGATCTCAGGAGCAGCTCCTCAGACCGCCGCCGATTCGCTATCACAGCCTCGCAGAAGCAATCGCCTTTTCACGCAAGAGACCTCGACACGGACGACTCGCTCGGCCATGAGTTCGACAGCTGCCTCAGCGGCAGCCCGTGCTGATAGGACAGCACGTACGGCGAAGCCGGCGACAGGCACCAAAGGTCGGACCGGGATCGTGGGACGCGTGGTCAGTGGTAACCGCAAGATGATGCCTCCTGATGAGAAGGAAAAGGAAAAAGAGCGACGCGCCGCCAGTCGCAACACTGATCGAAGCACAGTCGCTCCCACGGTACCGGGGGTGACCGCTGCCGCCGTCCAGCTGCCGCCACCGACCGGCCCAACAGAGGCTGAG
This sequence comes from Pseudocercospora pini-densiflorae CBS 125139, assembly GCA_000504365.2. NCBI lineage: Eukaryota > Fungi > Ascomycota > Dothideomycetes > Mycosphaerellales > Mycosphaerellaceae > Pseudocercospora > Pseudocercospora pini-densiflorae. The sequence goes on from AWYD02000515.1 coordinate 49,177, forward strand.
CTGCTAGCTGAGAAGCAAGCGATGTCTTCGCTTCTCGACAGCTTCCGACAGCTGGCGCTAGGAGCAAATGCAGCATCCAAATTCGACCTTCAAGATGCGATCACGCATTTCAGAACCTTGCCTTCTGCCCAGCGCGAGACGCCTTGGGTTCTTGCTCAACTAGGTAAGGTGTACTATGAGCAGGCTGAGTACCGGCAAGCGGAAGATTGCTTCGACCGACTCATTAAGATGCAGCCATCGCGCATCGAGGACATGGAAATCTACTCGACAGTACTGTGGCACCTGAAGAAGGAGTCCACTCTTGCCTTTTTGTGTCGCGTTCTTCGCGACAACCATTTCGACGCACCACAGACATGGGTCGCGGTAGGGAATGCATTTTCTCTTTCGCGCGAACATGATCAAGCCATTTCTGCTTTCAAACGCGCAACTCAGCTCGACGATAAGTTTGCATACGCCTGGACTCTGATGGGGCACGAATATATTGCAAACGAAGCCTTCGACGCCGCGCTTTCCTGCTTCAGACAAGCCGTGGCTGCCGATCGCAGATTGTACAATGGCTGGTTTGGCCTTGGCAAATGCTTTCAGCAGATGGGCAAGTTGGAAGAGGCTGAGCGACACTATCGTATTGCAGCGTCCATCAACCCTTCGAACCCGACACTGCTCGTGTGCATTGGAGTTGTTCTGGAGCGGCTGCGGAACAAGAAGGGCGCACTTGTCAACTATACCAAGGCACTGGAGCTCGCGCCAGGCCAGGCATTGGCGCGGTTCAAGAAGGCGCGTGTGTTGATGCATATGAAGTACTATGATGAGGCATTGGACGAGCTACAGACGCTCAGAGATCAGGCACCAGATGAGGCCAACGTGTGGTTCTTGCTTGGCAAGTGTCACAAGGGCCTTCAGGATCGCGCTGAGGCCTTGAGGGCTTTCACAACTGCCCTCAATCTCGATGCCAAGGTAAGTCTGGAGAAATGCATCGCACAGGACACATTGCTGACGCATTCTCACAGGCAGCACCTTTCATCAAGGAAGCTATGGAAGCACTTGACGAGGATGACGAGGACAGTGACGAGGAGTAGGCTACCAGTCGCTCTTCTGAAAATGCTTCAGATGATTCCTCTCACGATCTTGCATCTTGGACGATTCGGGATCTTCATCCAAACGGGATTCCGCCTGTGGATGAAAGAAGCTTCTGAGATGTCTTTCTGAGATGAGAAAGCGAGCGAGCGAGCGCGCATACCAAGATCGAATGCGTTGTCACGCTGGAAGGAGAGATATCCTTACCAGAGATCGGGTGTTCTTCGCGATTTGAAAGCCTCCCATTTAGGAGAGGCACATGCATAGGGAGAAGCATTGTTGCATACATCGGCGTTTTGCATCAAAAAGGGAAGCATGGGAAGCACACGACTTTGCGTCTGATGCATGACGAAGCTGCATGATGGTTTGCAGCAAATGATATATGATGTTTTGCGCGGTCTCGACATACTTTGCATTCTCTCTCTTTCACTTCTTCTCTCTCCTCCTCGGCTTTGAATACTCGAACGCTGCGAAAATGGTGTCGAAAGATCTCTCGCGAACCATTTGCCGCAAGCTCATCCTCATTAATCCTTGTCATCACCTCATATCCTGGGCGCTTCCGAAAGTGTATATTGCTCAACTTTAACCTCACCCTTCTTTCCAACAACCATTCTTTATTCATTGTTGCACTCTCGGGAAGCTTCCAGAGCTCTGTACATCTGCAACGCATGCATTGCGGATTAGAAATGAAAAATTGCCATGCGAATGCTTCGGGCGAGGCGCTTGCCGATCGCGGCATGCACTGCGCAACAAGCGAGAGATGATCTACCACTACGAGTTGCCCACCTCACGACTTCCATCGGACGAGTCCGCACGAAGACACAAAACATCCACCATCACTCCAACACCGGCCCCCAATGGCTCAACATGCGGTGTTCAAGAATGCGCCCTCGGGACCACCGCCGCAGTGCAACATTGGCGGCCACGAGCTGTACTCCATGCGAATGCGCATCCTCCTAGAAAAAGCGTCTCCACGCCCTTGATAGGCAAAGATAAAGCTCCACTGGCTGGCGACAATTCCTTATCTGCCCATGCACACTATACCGTACTCTGCGCCATCTCCTTGCCTACGCCGCGTTCCGTCGAAGGAAGGTCGGCGTTCAATCAGGAAGGACAGCATCTTGTTCAGTCCTGTACTGGCGAAAATCTTCTAGGGCGCAGTCTGCTTGGCCGGGCAGGCGCATGGCACGGTAGTATTTGCGATGAATACAAGGGCTATAAGAAATGAAGGTGAGTCGCACGTGGTAAGAGTGTCCCTGGCGCGGTACCTCTCGTTACTCGTTTTCACGCGGCATAATGGTGAGCAAAGCAATCTTTTCCGGAGCTGCAATTGCTGTAGGAGTCGCTGCGAATGCGATTCCCAGATCAACCACAATCTCCTTTGAAGATAGCATTGTGGCTGAGGCCAGTGGAATGCACAATGTCCGAATCAGCTACAACTCACCTTTAGATGGCGAGCTTTCGCTGCACTATGGACCTTGCGAAGCTATGACCAAGACTGACTGTCACCACACGCTCGGTCGCACCCACGTAGGATCTCATCCTTTGGCGAAGCGTCATGAACTTCACCCAGAGCAGCGGCCGAGCAGGTTTGTCTGGCTTCCTCCAGCAGATATCACCTCTGGTGGATGCTTGCATGCATTCTCCGGTGATGTTCTGGTCGGAAGATCCACACCAGTCTCAGTCAGCTCGCGGAAGCAGAAGCGGTGGAAAGCAGTAAGTGCACGAGACCAAATGAGGCACGCAGTCATTGACATACTTTCAGGCAGCTGATATCATGGATGCCGAGGGACCGTGGTTCAATGGTGTCGAATATCTCCAAGAGAAAGAGCCAGATGAGGTATTCGTGGCAGCTACAAAGTCTCAAAAGTTCGGCATTATTGGAGGTGGTATGAGTGGCCTCATGACCAGCCACCTGCTTACCAGTGTTGGTATTCACGACTGGAAAATTATCGAAGCATCGCAGCGTATCGGAGGTCGCGTACACACTTCATACCTGAACGGGACAACGCCGGACGAGTACCAGTACCAAGAAATGGGACCGATGAGGTTTCCAGTCAGCGTCACGTATGACGACCCTGCCGAAACAATCCAGATCTTTGATCATAGAATGGTCTTCCAGCTTGCGGATGAGCTGAACAAGCAGAATGGTAATGCTTCGGAGTACCAGGTCAACTTCATCAAGTGGATACAGTCCGCTGCAAACGATCCAGCATCGACCAGCGCACGCAGACCAGATGGCACTGTTCCTGGGACTGCCGAGGTTGCCGCGAACGAGGCTTACCAAACCAACTCGAACTTGACCTACAGCAACGCAACTGCTGTAGCTTTGGCTAGTGATGCATACGATGACTGGATGGGACTCAACATGGATGCTTTCAAGGCCATCGCGACAAACGTCTTCCAGGCGCACAAGTGGTCTGTCGATAATGGTTACTTCCACTTCTCTGAGGCTGGATATCTGAACTACCAATTGGGCATAAATGCGAACATTACCGATCAAGTAGACGATATCAGTGATGCTTCACCCTCCTGGGCGTACGACACTGTCTACTTCTCGGCGACCGAATGGCGCACCATCGACAAAGGTCTCTCTAGACTTCCTGCTGCGTTCGGTCCGGCTGTCCTCAACCGCACTCAATTCGGGACCACCGTTCAAGGCATGACCTGGAATGAGACAACCAAGAAGATGAGCGTTCAGTATCGCGCTCAGGACAAGCTCTTCGCCATGGAGCCGGAAAGTCAGGAGTTCGACTACGTTGTGGTCGCTGTGCCTTTCAGCAGAGTCCGCCTGTGGGATCTGCCTGACTACACATCACTCCTGGCCCGCGCCATTGGACGTCTGAACTACGACCCATCTTGCAAAGTCGCACTCCATTACAAGACCCGATTCTGGGAGCACCTCGAACACCCCATCATCGGCGGATGTGGTAGCACTGACATTCCTCAAATCGGCTCAATCTGCTATCCATCCTACAAGATCAACAGCACTGGTCCTGGTGTCATCCTCGCCTCTTATCTCTCTGGTACTGGCGCCCGCTCGGTCGGCAGCATGACAGAAGAGCAGCACGTCGCTCACGCTCAACGCGCAATGATCGAGATCCATGGCGATATCGCAGCCGAACAATGGACAGGAAACTATGATCGCATTTGCTGGGAGTACAATGAGTACCAAGCCGGTGCTTGGTGTGGGCCTCTCGTGGGACAACAGGATCTCTATTTGCCGGCATACTTCCACACTGAGAAGCACACTGTGTTTGTTGGTGAACATACCAGTTATACGCATGCTTGGATCTTCAGTGCGCTGGAAAGTGCTGTGCGTGGAACTACGCAGCTTTTGCTTGATATGGGTCTCGTTGATGAGGCGAAACAGATTACTGAGTTTTGGATGGCGAGGTGGATTGAGGTTTAGAAGATATGAGATTGACAGTCGTGATCAATCTATGAGACCACCCGGCCACCCTGAGTTGAATGTCCTTCTTATGATGAAATGTTGTTTCATTTTTGCGATTTACCGATCTTCCGACCACTATTGATGCCCTGAGGCACAGTTCTGGCTTCCTGTCAGGTGGGAAGAGGCACTCGCACACCATACCACTTTCGGACACGAAAGCGATCCTTCGAACGTCACGCAACAGCACGAAGCAATTCGCCAACCTTACTCAACCTTCTCAAGACAATATTATCTCAAGTTCCATCGTAATTGCTTCCTGCGCCCGGATCTAAGTGATGCATCGGGTTCAGTGCCTAAAAGGCTCTTGACGCATTCCTCACAGCTAGAAGAATGGCTCTTTCCGGGAAAGCAGCCTCAGATCGACCAATGTCATACTATATCGAACTCAGAACGTTTTTGTGCAAACAAAGCGGCATGCGAACACTGCTATTCTTGCCCTCGGACGATACCTTCACGACGTTGTCCGCGACTTTGCCGCGAGGCTGATCTCCGCCTTTCAGCACGCTGTTACGATGGACTTACAAGCAGCCGAGTTCGTCCGTGTTGTGGCTGCTGTTCGTACAGCACCACTTCGCGTAGTCCTAATATGGTCCATGCACACAATACGCAGCTCCTGCTGGCGTCTAAGCATCCACGTACGGACTTTGTCATCAGATTGGTCCCGGAGAACACGGTCATTGAACTGTTTCGTCAGGCGGCGAAGCATTAATCTGGCTATGCTCGCATACCACTCCATGCTCACTCGACTCGACGTCAGTGTCCTTACTATAGCAACGGAGCTCCTTTGGTGCCGACCGCTGGTAGGTATATACAATGGCTCGCTGGGACGTCTTCGGTCCTCCATTTCCAGTACAACTCTTCACCACTAGCAAACATGTTTTATCTCTTTGCAATCCTAGCGACCGCTGCATTTACTACAGCTATACCGATCACGTCCAATAGTACGAACAGCACCTGCGACTCCCGAGCATCGGCAGACCCAGGACCTGGCGTCGAACATCATGATGTCGTTGAGGATGGAACATACCTCTGGCCTTATCAGGCCTTCAAATCATCACCCCTACACCCTCCGGTCATGGAGATCAACACCACTTCCAATGCCAGTCTTGCTCCAGGGCTAATTTATATCACGATCGGCGACACGACTCCTCTTCCAGTGACCAAGCGGCCTTCGCCAAAGATCATGACCGATCAAGGACAATTGATCTGGTCTGGACCGGAGTCAAATGCTACAAACTTCAAATGGCAGCTATACAATAATCGACCGACTCTGACCTACTGGAGTGGGCTCACCACGTCTGGCGCGAACATCGGACATGGCTATGGCAACATCACGTTCTTGGATGAGACGTATAATGTCACGTCAGTGCTCTGCCCCAAGTTCGACAACTACAACACAGCGGGAGACGGCACCTTTGCCTGTGAATCCGACATCCACGAGTCTTACCTTACTGATCGTGGAACGATGATCGTCAGCGCATACAACGCTACGCAGACCGATCTCACATCCGTCGGTGGACCAGCAGATGGTAAGACGAACCCCGTATACGCAGTCAATGCAGAAGCTAACACTCCCCGACCAGGCTGGATCTGGGACTCCCAATTCTACGAACTCAACACCACAACCTCCGAAGTCCTCTTCCGCTGGTCGCCCATGGAACACGTCCCCGTAAACAAAACCTTCATGCCCATTTCCACAAACGGCAACTCCACCTCCCCCTTCGACTACTTCCACCTAAACTCCGTCGTCAATATCGGCAAAGACTACTACCTCGCCAGTTCCCGCCACACCTGGACAATTTACCTCATAGCCAAGTCCTCCGGAGAAATAATCTGGGAATTCAACGGCAACGACGGAGGAGACTTCGAGATCCCAGAAGACTTTGTCCATTTCTCCTGGCAACATTTCGTCAGACCACACAACATCACTTTCGAAACCTCCGACGTTTCGATCTATAACAACAACAACTACTCACCACAAGATCCTCATGTCAACGCTACGGATTTGCTGGTTTATACCTTACCCATTCCATCATCCAACAGCTCCGACGTGAAAGCGACCTTGAAATCCAGGATTCAAACTTCTAAACCTCTGTACGATGATTCGCAAGGTTCATACTTTCCTCAATTGAGTAATGGGAACAGTTTTGCGGATTTTGGTCAACTTCCTATTCTTAAGGAATTTGATCCTGAAGGGAACGAGATTTGGTCTGCGCAATTGGGGGTGAATAATTTGGCGCAGATTTATAGGGGGTATAAGTTGGATGGTTGGTCAGCTACACCGTACTATAAGCCTGATTTGTACGTTGAGGGGGACAAGGGGTATGTGAGTTGGAATGGTGCTACGGATGTTGAGGGGTGGAATGTTTATGTGGGTAAAGAGCAGGGCGACTTGGAGTTGGTTGGGCAGAGTGGATATAGGGGATTTGAGACGATGTTTGATGTGCCTTGTTGGGCGAAATATGTGCAGGTTGGGGCTGTGGAGAAGGGAAAGGAGGTCACGAAGAGTGAGGTTGTTGAGGTGATGTGAGTGTACACGAGATGGTATGTTACATGACAGCGAGGCGTTTAATGATAGATGAAGGCATGCGCATGTAGAAAGTCGATTTATAAAGCATTATTAAACACTTTTTGCTTTCGTATGCCGCTGATGGTCCTTCTCGGCCTAATTTCTGTTCACCGCGAATATATGCTGTCGGGGAATTTTGATCGTTCTGAATTCCCATTGTTGAGGCTACGCCGCTAATGTTCTCCTCCAATGTGGTCTTCTTCAGCTTCACAGCTCGGCTGTTCTCTGCCGTCCCACGCTTCTGAGGATCATTTGCTCTTCTCTGGTTCCCAGTCCTCCTTCTGAGATTGCCAAAGTGATTACTTCTTGATATTCTCAATCACGTTCCTGAGGTCCAACGCATCGGTTCCTCGCAGCAGTCCGTCCCTGGCCATGATAGCATCAACGCATTTCTGCAGTCTTGAAGTAGCATCGGCAATGCTCTTCTCAATCTTCTTCTTGCCTTTCTCATCGTATCTGTCTCCGTGACCAGCCTCAGCAATCCATGTAACTCGCTTCTCTACCTTCTCGGCATCAAGATCAATCAGCCAGGTGCCACAGTCCGCACGAATTTCACGCTTCTCTGCCCTCTCAATGTGCATTGCAAGAAGCTCAGGTGCCACGAACCTGCAAACAGCGAAGCGTCTGATATTACTCGAGTAGCTTGGAGTAGCTTTCAGGAATCTGTTGGACGCGTTCTTCTTGCGAGGCGTGCGCAGTCCCTGCTGTGTAACATGGCTGAGCCCTGGAGCGGGAGGAGCTGGAAGCAGCGTCGGGTGCAGACTTGGGTCTTTCGTGAAGGTATGCAGACCGAAGTCGCGGTTGAAGAATACCCGAAGTGACTCTCGATGAACCATGTGGGATGCGTAAGTGACTGCTGGTGGAGCGACAAAGGAAGCGAAGCCCATGTTGTCGCACGTTTCGTCGAAATGCAACTTATAGACCTTGAATCTCAGACCTGGTTCAAGATCGAGAAACCTTTCGAACGTAGTGGCGGCCTCGCTCCTCTCAAGAAGTTCTGCGAGACATGTATGTAGGCGTCTGAAGCTCTCTTGGACCCATGGGTGCGACTTTGGTCCAGGGTAGATGTCGGGTGCATTTCGGAGAGAGATACGCCTATCTCTACAGAGCTCCTGTAGCTCTCGGATGCTGAGTCTGTCGTAGATATACCTCCCACTGATATAACGCAAGTAGACCTCATATGCTCGGGACCGATCGTAATAGGGAACACCGACGTTTTGCAGAGCGGTCGGGATGTCCACTTGTCGTGGTGGCTCAGCATGGCCTGTGTCGATGCCGCGGAAGATCATGCTTTCCAAGCGCTTCAGCAGCGCTATAAGCTGGCGTTGTTGAAGCTGAATGCTGTGCCGGAATGGCTCGAAGGAGCTTTTGTAGACGAGCAGGTATGAAGCGGTGCAGCTCTTAAGTTGAGTTTATTGTCGAAGTCGTTGTCACAAATATCGTCTATCTCATGTATCAATATCTAAACTCATGCATGTGACAGCGCAAACCTCACTTTACAGCTTCGATCTGATATCCAAAGCTCTGAAGCTCTCAAGTCGCAGTCCTGTCGCATAAGGGTGTCCTTCACCTCTCGACACCAAATAATCCAGATCCAAAGTGCTCACTAGTCCTGAGTGGCAATGCTTCACATCCGTGATACCAATCAAAGCCATTGCTGTCGCGAGCTCAGTTTTGATGATATCGATAAGATGCTCAATGCCTTCTTGGCCGTAATTCGAAGCGAACAAGAATGGTCGACCGAGACCGACAGCTGTCGCGCCTAAACAGAGACATTTGAGGACATCACTTCCTCTTCGGATTCCGCTGTCCACCAATACTTCGAGCTTCGAGAAGATTTCCGGACAGTTCGCTTGGCATTCAAGCAGCGTCATAATACTCGGTGGTGAAGTGTCGAGATTGCGGCCTCCGTGGTTTGACAATAGCACACCGTCCATGCCCGCATCAGCACACATCTTCGCATCTTGCCATGCTTGGATGCCCTTCACCACGATTTTGCCATCCCAGACTTTCCTCAGCCAAGTAAATTCGTCCCAGGTGAAATCAGGCGCGATGTACCCTCCCATCAATCGTCCAATGCCACCACCTCTTTTATCATTACTGCCTTTCATCCCGCTCATAGGCGTGCTCAGACTTTCGTCCATCTTGACGCGCTCATCTGCTTCTCGCTTTCCAGGCATTGGCGCGTCTACTGTCACCATAACCACATCTATGCCAAGACTCCTCACATGCTTCAGAAGACTCTCACTCTTCGTCCGATCCTTGTTGACGTAAAGCTGAAAGAAGAACGCATTGGAGCCGGGATCTATACTCGGCACAATTTCTTCGATCGGGAAACTCGCGTTCGTGCTGATACCCTGGGGCACGCGTTCTCGAACACAACCTCTCGCTATCGCCTTCTCGCCATCCGGATGTATCATTTTTACCATTGCTGCAGGAGCCACGAAGATCGGTAGCCCTGCCTTATGTCCCAGGATCGTTGTTCCTGTGCTTACGTTCTTGACGTCTCGTAAAAGCCTTGGTCGGAACCATATTCGGCTGAAGTAGTCCCTGTTTCGATCTCTTGTATAGCAGCCTGTATCTGCAGAGCTGTAGAACCCCCATGTCTTTTTGCTTGCTGTTCGTTCAGCTACGTCTTCGAAGTCTTGGGCGTTGATGATCGCGCTGAGTGGTGGCTTCTCGTTCAAGCGAAGTTCGGGAGTTGCGGTGGGAGGAGGTTTTTGAAAGTCTTCGGTGATCGTTTTTCGATCGACGTCGCCTTTGATCTTGGATGCATCGAGCTCTTTCGTCAAGAGTGAGGGAGGGTGTACAGAATTATACGTGGTCGTTGCGTCACGTCCAGCGTGTCGCCATATTACTGGAAGAAGGTTAATCTACAACCATTGATTGCCATTGTAGTGACTCTGCTTACTTTCTGGTGCTCCAGGATGCTCTGGAGCGAACTCTGTCATATCATAGACCTTGCCATCTACCACGATCCAGCAGTCCTCTGGCGTATTGTGCTTGGAGATCTCCTCAACTGAGAGCAGTTTCTGGTCCGCCATTGTCTTTCTATTCACTCAAGGAAAGAAATCGAAGTCTATGAGAGAAGCGCCACCTACCAAGCAGTATGAAATCCTAGCATCTCACATTGATGGGATAAGCATATATTCAAATCGGAAGTCATCGCCGGCATTCACCAAATATCTCGGAGCAAGGTCGCCGTTGACATTTGCCTTCCGGGTCATTGGCTGCCGAGAACAGCGGAAGCAAGTCCGCGACGGATGAGGAGGAATCGTTGCGCTGACCGCACACGTCCATCTTCTTCACGCGTACTCGCGACAAGGTCGCGCGAAAACAGATCGCCTTCGCAGCCCGTAGATCACAGGTTCGGTCGTGAAAGCTCAGGGGAGGCCACATCGACAAGATGCGCGATTCCCTACCGCCCAGACAATGACGAAGTTGCCGAGCTCCTTATCTCTACACGAGATCCATCTTCTTCCGTAATATCTTCACGAACCATCGCTATCACTATGAGAACTGCACGAACTCGCGATGGCCGGATTGAAGGCAAGAACCTCCAAGAGACGACAAGTAACTTTCTTCGCCTTGGTTGATGCTGGAGAACCATACACTGGACACCCATGGCCGCGGTCCTGGTCTCAGAGCGCATTCCCTCTGGTTGGCACGGACAAGCGATGTCGCATTTGCCATGCCTTCTGCACTGAGGCATGTCTAGGCACTTCTGCAGCATGTCTCGTGTGTGGATTCGACGAGACTGTTATCTTACCAAGCTCTCGCGAAGTCTACCGAACGAGATCACGACCATGCTTGGATGGACTAGTATTACCGCTTTGGGACGTCTGTCGAGCCATGGCGGATTGTTTACCATGTTCGCGCGGTAGGTATAACAGTGTCGCTCTCCTACTTCCGCCGACTCTGCTGGCTCCTTCATACTCTTGGGCTACGCTGCTTTGATTGCAATACTTGGACGTGTAGCAGAATGTCTGCCGTTGAGAATGCGCCACCAGCGGTAAGCTCAATCTTCATCGAGATGGACAGAGTGGATGACTGACGTTTTTCCACAGCCGGAGTATGACTCCACTTCGCCAATGGGCGGAGACCCTTTGACGACGAATGTCAATGATCAGTACTTCGGCTATGAATTCCACTTCGTCTACCTGGCAGTGTGCTCGTTCCTCGTTTGGCTCATCATCCCAGGCATTGGCTTGCTCTACTCTGGACTGGCACGTCGCAAGAGTAGTCTGAGTCTGATCTTCCAGAGCTTGAGTGTCATCGCGGTTGTCACTTTCCAATGGATGTTCTGGGTATGGTCAATTCGTACCCTGTGTGGTAAACAAGCTGACCACTAAATCAGGGCTACTCTCTGGCATATTCGCGTACAAGCAGTGCATTCATCGGTGACTTGCGCAACTTCGGTCTCATGGATTATACTCTCGGCGAACTCGACTTTGCCGGTGGCGGACCCGTCCACATCGCATCTGGATGTGCAAGCTTGGCATATGCCCTTGTGCTGGGCAAGAGAAAGTCAAAGACTGATAAAGGTCATTCTAAGCCTCACAACATGACACTGGTATTCCTCGGTACGATCCTGATTTGGTTCGGTTGGTTCGGATTCAATGGAGGCTCAACTTTGACGTCCTCCGTCCGGTCACTCTATGCCGTGTTCAACACCAACGTGGCGGCCAGGTGAGCATTATTTCCTCACCTCAATAGGATACTCGAGCTAACAAATTCCAGCTTCGGCATAATCGGCTGGGTCATGGTCGACCTTATCCGCAACAAAGGCAAATTCAGCTGCGTCGGCGCCTGCGAAGGCGCAATCGCCGGGTTGGTCGGCATCACACCAGCAGCAGGATTCGTACACTTCTGGCTCGCAGCAGTCATAGGTTTCATCACCGGCGTCGTCTGCTCATCCCTCCAAAATCTCAGCGAATGGATCCACATCGACGAAGGTCTCGACGTCTTCAAACTCCACGGCATCGGCGGGATGGTCGGCTCCTTTCTTACAGGAATATTCGCAGACCGTGTTATCGGATCACTCGAAGAGCCTGAGTATGTAAGTGAAGGTGGAGCGATTAATGGACACGGAGTTCAGATTGGATATCAGCTTGCTGGGATTGTCGCAATCTCGGCTTATAGCTTTGTTGTCACGAGCATAATTTTGCTTGTGCTTAAGTATATTCCTGGACTTGGGTTGAGGGTGTCTGAGGAGGCTGAGATTCGTGGTTTGGATCTTGATCAGTTTGCTGATGAGGAGATTGGTGATTGGTCTTTCTTCCATGAGAATGAGGCTAAGTATATTGCTGGAATCAATCCGAGCACAGCTCCTAGCATTACGAAGGAGAGGGATGGAGACTCGGATGGAGCAGCAGAGAGGAAGGTGGAAACTCAGATCTAGACGACTAATTTGGAGTGATGACCAGATGGAAGAACGATCTATCGGAGTTCGCAAGATACCCAAGAACGTGGCCGACATGCAAAATAATGGATGGTAGTTGGCACATACTGAGAAGTGCATACTAATGTATATAACATGATTTTACATATGTCCTCCTCTACCCTTCTCGGCCACGTTCATCTAAACCCTTTTGTGGTATCACAATTTGAACAGATAGCAGAACGCCAGTTGAAACGCACAATCATCGAAGTACCAATCAGAAATTGCACTGAATGCTGGAGTAAATCCGAAGCAAAACAGATGAAAGCGCTCTTCCTAAGAATGCGCTTGCTTCTGTTTGCTCTTCTGCGCCAGCAGATTCAGTGCCGATCCTGCCAGGATGAATTTCTTCTGGTCGGGAGAAAGATTGTACTTGACCGGCACACGATGCGTCTCGCCCGAATCTTTCTTCTTGACGATCAGTGTGATGGGACCATCGCCGCCTTGAAGCACATCGTAGAGACCCTCAGTCGAGACCTCGTCGCACCCGGCCATCTTGTCATAGTCTGCCTCGTTCTCGAAGGTGAGAGGGATCACGCCTTGCTTCTTCAAGTTCGTCTCGTGGATACGAGCGAAGGACTTGGTGAGGATGATCTTACCACCCAGGAAGCGAGGTTGCAATGCTGCGTGCTCTCTGGCAGATCCTTCTCCATAATTATGCTCAGCGACAACGAGCCAGGGTTGGTTTTGAGACTTCCATTTCTTGGCAAGCTCAGGAATGGTGTAAGTCTGTCCATCAATGTCGCTAACCTGGTTGACGACCTCAGTCTCAGCATTGACGGCGCCAATGAGAGTGTTCTCGCTGATGTTCGTCAAGTGACCCTTGTACTTGAGCCATGGTCCGGCAGCAGAGATTGTGTCTGTAGTGCACTGACCCTTGACTTTGATGAGTACTTTCAAGCCGGTAAGTTCGCCTTCCGGAAATGCCTCAAATGGCTCTAGCAGCTCAAGACGGGTCGAATTTGGGTCTACAGAAATAGGTATGCTGGCGTTGGGCACAGGCTCAGTAGGTCGGAAGAGTGCATTGCCAGAGGCATATCCAGCGGCTGGCAGATCAATACCAGTCGGTGGCTGGAAGCGGAACTCCTCGCCAGAAGGAGTCTTGATGGAGTCTGTCATCGGGTTGAAGTCTGTGCGTCCGGCATATGACATGGCGGTGACAAGTTCGGGCGACGCCAAGAAGTTCATGGTTTGTCGATTGCCATCATTTCGGCCTGGGAAGTTGCGGTTGTAAGATGTGAAGATGGCATTGTCTTTGCCCTTCTCGACACCGTCTGTCCGCGTCCACATTCCAATGCAAGGTCCACATGCATTGGCAAGAACAACGCCTCCAGCTTCGGTAAAGGTATCAAGAGTCTCATCTCGCTCTAGAGTGGCTCGAATCTGCTCGCTGCCAGGAGTAATGAAGAAGTCAGCCTTTGGCTTTAGGCCAGCAGCATGTGCTTGCTGTACGAGAGATTCGGCGCGAGTCATGTCGGCATAAGAGCTGTTTGTGCAGCTACCAATAAGACCAGCACCAAAAGTTGATGGCCATCGGTTCTTCTCTACCGCCTCCTTGAATACTGAAAGAGGAGTTGAGAGGTCCGGCGTGAAAGGTCCATTGATGTGAGGTTCCAGTTCAGAGAGGTTAATTTCGACGACTTCGTCATATTCGCAATCTGAGTCAGGTCTGAGGAGGTTGTGCGGTCCTGGCGAGGCCGCAATCGCATCGGCTTGTTCGGCGATCGATGCACGATGTGTAGACTGTAAGTATGGTCCATGTGATGAAGGAGTATACGGGAAAATAGATGTGGTAGCACCGACCTCGGCACCCATATTGCTAGAGTCTGTTAGCACTTCAAACGCCGTAGAGCTGAATCGCCACTTACCAGATGGTGGCCATGCCGGTACATGACAGTGACTTGACACCAGGTCCAAAGTATTCAGTAATGTATCCTGTGCCGCCTCGCACGGTCAACTTGCCAGCAAGAGCAAGAATCACGTCTTTTGGCGAGGCCCATCCACTTAGCTGGCCAACGAGTCTGACTCCACGGATCTTTGGTGCTTTTAATTCCCAAGGCGCACCGACCAGTGCGTCCACAGCATCGGCACCTCCGACACCGATTGCGATTGCACCAAGACCTCCTGCATTGGGTGTGTGACTGTCTGTGCCGAGCATCATCAAGCCAGGTGCAGAGTAGTTTTCCAGCACTGTCTGGTGGATGATGCCTGCGCCCGGTGGCCAGAACTCGATTCCATACTTCTTGCCTGCACTCTCCAAGAAATCATAAACCTCTTTATTGCCCTTGATGCTGTTTGGCACATCGATGTCTGCTCCCTTCTCACCGACGATCATGTGGTCGCAATGTATACTCGCAGGCACAGCGGTCGTGGGCATTCCACAACTCATGAACTGCAATAACGCCATCTGAGCACTAGCATCTTGCATAGCGACTCTGTCTGGATTGAGCTTCAAGGTGGCCTTGCTCCGTATGTCTGTGCCATTGTTTGTGCCTTCCAATAATGACTCCTCGGCATTGTCCAGATGTGAGAACAAGATTTTCTCAGCGAGAGTGAGAGGTCGCTTTGGAAGCAGTCGTCGTACTTCGTGCAGATTCTTGACCAGCTTGGAGTATGGCGGCGTTCGCGATTCGACGCTGCTGGCTGCCGGCGAGGAAGAGTCAACCGCGGTCGCAAGGGTGCGTGAAAGCACTTGTCGGAGCGGGCTGGGCAGATGGAGGATATTCGTTCGTGTTTGTGGTGCAGCCGAAGCTGCTCTCCGTGCCGCCAGCATCTTGCTATTCAATGGCAGGAATGACGAGTCCTGCTTCAAACACAATAATGAGATCTTTCTGAGCGTAAATTCGCGCCAATCCGAGATCGGACGTTCCTGGGCAAAGCACTCCTGGAATCAAGCCGATTTGTTCAAAGGCGTGAAGCCCCATTAAAAAGTTCTACCTCGGACTCGACCAAAACAACACTGAACATCAGACCAGGACATCCAAGGCCAGAGTCATTCGCATCAGCATGTCGTCCACCGGACAGAAGAGGAAGTACACATTCATCGTCGAGCATCTGGACCCTGAGCTTGAGGATTGGCAAGCACTGGAATACAACACCATTTCTGAAGAGAGCACTGCCTCTGGCTACGACTTCCTCCTATCAGGATTGACATCTTCCTTCGACTCTTTCGAGAAGCTGAAAGTCCCTGCAAGTAGCAAGACCTCACAGTCTGTCGAGGCACTGTACGCCACATCAGAAGCCAGACAGAAGATTTGCCTTCTCGATCCGAAAGCCGACAAGGATATCAGTCCTGAAGATGCCGACCTCTTCAATGGATTCTTGTTTGGTGGTATTCTGGGAGACGATCCGCCACGCGACCGTACTGGAGATCTAAGAAAGCTTGGATTCCCAGGTCGAAGGCTAGGGCCAGAGCAGATGACTACAGACACCGCAGTGAGAACTACGAGGATCGTCGTGCAAGAAGGCAGTGAGTATTGATATCTACGAGGAACGACTCAATACTGATTCTGTCCCAGAAAAGCTTGACGAGATTGAGTATGTCGACCGACCAGATATCGATGTGCCTTCACAGCCAAATGGCGATGGCAAAGGCCCCACCGAGAGTATCAGCATGCCATTCAAGTACGTGAAAGGACCGGATGGCAAGCCGATTATGCCTAAAGGCATGCATGAATTACTTGCAAGTGACGCCGACAAGGACATTATGGATCTGCTATGATCTATGACCATTTACGCCTCGACCGACCATCCGCGCTACGTGATCAGTTGAAAGGGCCGTCATGGACGTCGCATAAAGTGGGCCATTGTGAGAATGGCCAGTAGCAAACATAGTTGAGTGTAAAAACGCGCTCGAAATCTAAGGCTACACTGTAAGTCCTCTCATATGTTCCGTTATACTCAAATCGTGCATGCACAATGCGGTGTTCCTTCGCGTCCCTCACCACATTACTTCCGCCTTGCCTCCACTGTATTGGCGCAAGTCCCGACAGGCACGTGAAAGGTTACCTCGACGTCGGCTCAGAAAACGACTCACATGCTCAGTCATGTGCTTCGACACTCACTTCGCGAATATATTCCTCACATACAGATGGAGCTTCTTTTCACGCTATACATTTGCAATCATTTCCACTTCTTTCGACCTTGATATAGACCTCAACCTACTTGTGGCTATCATCACTCAAGCGACTATCAATTACAGGCATCACGATCCGAGACAACATCCATCCTTGCGCCATACCAAGCCCCTGCCGCCAGCTCATCCGATACTCAGTGATCAGAACACTTGGAACACGCGCAGGCTCAAGTCCAAGTCATGGATCCTGGAGCCGCCCTTGCGATTGTCCGCCATTACGACTTTGACCGGACTGAGCAGAACGAACAGAAGAAGCAGCAGAAGCAGAAATTGGTTATTTCAGGCCCGACGGATTTTCGGAAGAATGCATTCTCGAATCCTGACTTGACGGCGATAGGGGATATACACACTCCTAGCCAAATTGCTTATACCTCTACTGCACCGGCTTTGGCCGCGGTAGCAGCAACTAGTGCTCCAAATCTTCTTGAGCATCATGCGGATGCTGACTCACAGACACCCTCAACCGTAGTCCGTAGCGGTCGAGGCCCAAAGCGAGCTCCTAGACGCCTTCGGAAGAAGCGAATTTCGTTCGATCTCCGACAGGAGGCATTGCAAAGTTCATCATCTGGAAGTGTGGGCAAGTACGATGAGACTCAGACCGACAAAAGCTTCGTCCCAGTGGATGGGGTTGAGGCAAGCTCAACAGTTGCAAGAGCTAAGACTATCAGGATTCGACACGGCTTGAGCAGACAAAGCTCGACGTTTGAGATTATGACAAGGAGTTCACGCGATACAGCAGATTTGGGTCCAGTACGAATAGGCGTATGTGATCAATCTGAGGCTCAGACGGTGGAGGGAACAACACGCGTGGACTCTTTTATTCAAGATCCGGTGGATTTTGCTGTTAGCAGAATCCTCTCGCGAACACAATCTGGCTTCGAGCTCTGGAGAAGAAGCACATACGTCCCAACTACAGATGCCTGTTCCAGCGGAGACAACTCGGTCCCTTCTATACAGCGCTCACGATCCACCTCTGGTGTCCTGAGCTTCGACGCAGCTCTCGGCGGCTCGCCCATGTCAGATGATGGAGTCATTGAGACATTCCAAGCTGTAAGTGACCAGGTTAGCAAGCGCCTCGCAAAAAGAAACGCAAACAATTGCTCGGTCATCGACCATGGTAGAGCTCTCCAGGACGCGAGACCTTGGTTCCCAGAAGATCAACCAGAGCAACTGTCGAACGTTCGCGACAATATGGGCGACTACAACTCATCGCTCTACCTGAACGCAAAAGCGACACCTTTGTTGTCGGACGCCGCATCAAGAGTCTTCGCCATCGAAGAACTCGTTGAGAAGATCTTAGAAGGCGTCTCCTTCCGAGACCTCATCACCTGCCAGCGTGCCAGCAAAAGTCTTCACAAAACCATTAACACCACCCTCCTGTACCGCCGCCGACTCTTCATGGCACCATCACCCCAAGCCAGCAAAAGCAACTGCCACCTAAACCCTCTTCTCACGACTCTCGGAAACATCTCCCGCATGCACCCAGTCCACAAATACATCAACCTATCCGACTACCTCCCCTGCCCAGAACTTGATGGCGAACCAATTGGCCCTGTCCTTGTGCGGCATGGTCATTACTACCTGATCCAGCGCTTCTATAGCCACGCCTCAAACCCAACACTAGTCTATGACTCGAAAACCGGCTTTCCGTCCCTCGACCTCGAACTCCGCGAACTGTCAAAACACGAAGCCTTCCAACGCTCCCTGCACACCCTCTTTCCGGGAGAAGAGTCCAGCATCTGGAAAACGTATCTCTGCCAACCACCGCCTACTGAGGTGAGAGTTACTGTTTGGAAGAGGGAAGGATCGATTGCTACTGTGAGTGAGAAGTTTGTGGTTAGGGGTTGGACCGTTAGAGAGATTTTGGAAAATGTTGAGGAGGCGAGGATGGGTGGGAAGGATGGAGGGCTGAAGCAGTTTGCGAGTGTAGAGAAGGGAAGTACTGGTAGTGGGAAGGGCTTGACTGTCAAGGCTGGGAAGGGCGAGAAGATGGCTCGGCTGGCGAAGGCTATGCTGGCGCCGAAGTGGGCTGAGTGGGGGATGTAGGTGAGGGCTATCATTTATGGGTTAGCCGGGTTCCATGTGACTGGAGACGGTCACAGACTGAGGTTGTGATTTGGATAAGATCGTGATTTGGAACAGTCGTTGCTTCTTAGGGAGATGGGGAGGACAAGCTTGATTTTTGTTTCAATCTCGAATTGTGGTTTGGATAAGTTGGTTCTGCTCTCGAATATTCAAAGCTGCAGCCCAAATTCAGTTCATTTTCAATATTCATGGTATCTACAGTCACTTTGCCTCAAGTCTGGGCCATGCGGTATTTCCCCGTCTATTCATGCTATCTTATCATGTCATCGTGGCAAGCGTTCCCATTTACAGCTGGACGTCGTTCTGCAGCAGCCTGACTTCTTCTCCGGGCTTGAAAGCAGGTAGACCGATGTAAGGACATCCATCGCATCGGAAGGCGTCTCCCAGCGCACAGTTGCCGCACGAGCCAACCTTGCCTTGAACGGTGAAATCAACTTCCGCGAGATCGTCCTGTCCCAGTGTTGGTGCCGCTACGTTGAGCTTCTGAAGGTTCTTGTCTGCTTCTACGCGCTTGGCCTTGTCCTCGGCCTCGATTCGCTCGGCAAGACCGCACGTGCAGTCTTTGCAGGCTCTCCGTCGCTTTGTGTTTGGCTTGCATGCCTCGGCTAAATTTGTATGGTCAGTACTGGTCGGATATGTTTCGCTACTCTTCCATAGCTTACGAATATTGAGCGGCTTCTGCCTGTCCTCTTCAGTCAACAGAGTGTCCGGGTCAATCCTGTCGGCGTTTGCAAGAGCTTCGTCGCTCGGAAATTCGTCCTCATCATCTTCGTATCCGTCATTCAAGTCGTCCGCTGTGTCAATAAAGCCTACGCCAGCAGGCGCGGCCTTAACCTCAAGATCTGCCACCTTCCGCTTTCCAGTATTGATAGCTTCCACATCGTTTGCTGGGACTGCCGCGGCATCCGCCTTCTTCTTTCTGAAATTCAGCTTGACAGATTGTACGCCAGCTGAGTTGTCAGGCTTGATCATGCCTTCCCCAGTACCACTTGTCAAGCCGGCGAGAATGGCCTCAGTCTGCTCTGCGCCCTGTGCTGTTCCAAATGTACCATCCTGGCTCTTCAACCGGCCACCAGGCTTCATACTCGCTACTATCCGGCTCATCACGTCCCGGTTGAGTAATCGCGAGCTCTCCGTTCGTGTGCGATCTACATCCGTGAGAATGAGGACGATGTCGTATGTGGAGTCTGGCAGGGCCACAAGGCCAAGTGCTAAGCGATCAAGCATTTGAATGTCGGTCTGTGATCGGTCGTATGCCTCTGCCACCTCGCTGAGTGCTGAAGGATGTGAAGCAACCGAAGGCGGTGCGAGGAGCAGCGTGCGCGTCGTGGAAATGCCATTCTGCTGTTTGACAGGCGGGGAGAAGTCCATGTCGAGGTCAGGCGTCGTGTCGATTATGACTGCGGGCGCCATATTGTGCGATGTGCGTATGGAAGAGTCGTGGTCAGTCTCAGGTTTTGGAGCAACAGTTGTAGTGGTCGAGGGTGCAATGCGTGGAAATGTTATCTGGATTGAGATTGAGATTGCTCATTAATAAGGCGGGCACGTGAAAAGTGGCCCGTGCAGCCTTCCGTCATCGCAGCACCAATCCTGCCACAAATCATCCCACCTTCGCCAGGGACCTTTTCTCCTTCGCGGGGGACAAATCCGCGGCGAGCAGTTGTCATCAAAACACGAACAGCTCAGCCTTGCCAACGACGCGTCGTGTTGTTTCAGCGTTGCGGACCTCGCTGGGACGCGATCAGGTGGCGATGAATTCGCTGCATTATTATTGTCCAGATGCTTTCCCTGGTTCCGCCTCGGTCGCGGCGATGAGCCGTCGCCACCAACACTACTGAAGCTACGGAACACTCACCGCATCATGCTACTCTGGAAGGGGAATCACAAGTAAGCCAGCAAGACCTATACACCGCTTCAGATTCGCTGCAGGCGTGAAGAAAATGCCAGAGTCGAGATCTGCAACTCTTGTTCGCCTGTCTGGCCTGATACTGGACGTGCTCTGGTTCAGGATCGGCTGCACGGCCTTGGCTCGGGCATTTGCTGCCTCCTTCAGAAACCGCGGTCAAACCAGAGGCCACGAATCGGGATCCTTGTCAGACATGTGCGACACGCGACGAGGAGAAAGCAAAAGACCCATGGCGGAGTGCATCACACAAAGCTTGGCTACATTCGTCCCTCAAACGCCAGTGATGAAGCTTTCACCACAAATTGCGTAGTTCCTTGCTCCAAAATCTTTCTTGTCACGCTTGTCACTCCCAAGCCTACCTATGCCTCAGGTACCGCATACTGCTTTAAAATTGCGTTTCTTGTCTTTTGTTAGCGATACTTGTCATCTTTCCAGACCACCATGAGCGATCTTACACCAAGCCGGAGTGGCATTGCTGCTGAGCATCCAGAAATCATCGCAGGTCTAGAGTCGATCTACGAAATCCTCATCGAGATCGGCTATGTGCAGAACACAGACGTTCAAATCCCACCTCATGGAGTTCCAAAAGATCCGGTCAATGTTGCTGGCCTAAGGGCCATCGGAATGGACCCGCAGAGTATCGAGCTTATTGGTCGACTGCCCTGCTTCACAGACGAGATCATCATCGAGCATCAGAAAAGGTCAAATACCAAAGATGCTATACCAATTGCACCATCGAGCAGCGCCATCTCGTATCTCGTCGGCTCTGACTTTTCTTCTGGTGTAAGAGAGACTGATTCTGGAAATGGAGAATTGTTGCCAGCCTGGGCATTGAGAATCACAAGGGCAACTAGTCCGTCAGGATTTAACATGGCATATGATCTGAATACGAGCAAGTTGAGCGCCACGACATCTAATCCCTCAGCGCTGACTTGTCTACAGAAGCAATAATCGAATGGCATCCAGATCACTGGGCGAGCAGGAAATTCTTCCCAGTACAAGAATACTTCGCGCAGTGGACTGAGAGGTTGCGTACCGGGAAATGGATTGCTCGAAAGGACGACTCGGGATGGCATGTTCTTCAGGCATCAAGCAGACCCGACTCAGTACTGCAAAGGGGAGACAGCGACAAGCAGTAGTCAAATATCACCTGACCCTCAACTCCGCATTGGCCGGAGACTCCACGCCTATCGATGGCATACCCCGACCTTAGTGGTGTTGGCCCGCGGCCAAGAGCATCAAGCGGAAACCAGGGCCAAGATAGTAAACACCCGTCGATGAGCCGCAGCAAAGACTCGGCCGACCATAGGTAATGCACAAGACATTCAATAGTCTGATGCTACCAGAGTCTCTTCAATTGATTAACATACAGAGTGCCGGCAGGACTCACACGAGAGCATGACGCTGTGGATCGCAGTTACTTCTTCGTAGCAAGAAAGGACCAGTCAGTAGGCGAGCTATACAAGTATACACTCTAGACGCCTACGCTTATCCGCCGATCATCAGTCGGACTATCCCTGTCCTGCATACGATATCCCTCTTGCTTCACCTCGTGGCTTTCTGATAGCAACATGTTCGGCAATCCGGCCTACTATCTTTATCACATTCGATGAAATATGCTGACCATTCCAACACCTTGAGTTGCTTCCTCTTTTTCCTTACTGCAACAGAGATCGACCGCCACGATGGCAATCACAACATGGCTCCGAGAAACGAAAAACGAGTTTGGACGCGATGTCACCCCATCATTGCTCATGGTCACAATGTATGCCTCCCTGGCCGGCATGTCATACGGCCTTGACCTGAACTACTGGAGCGGTCTCCTCGGCATGAAACAATTTCAAAAAGATTTCGGTGTCTTCGATGCTGAGACCCAAGCTTGGGAGATTCCAGCTACATGGCAATCGATCGGATCTGGAACCCCTACCGCAGGCATTGCTATTGGCACATTGATCGCAGGATATGTTGGAAACAAGTTTGGAAGAATCAAGGCTTTTTGGTTTGCGGCTGCCATCGCGCTTGTGGGAATCTTGATCCAAGCGACGAGTATGAGTAGCTATTGGCAATTGGTGGTGGGAAGAATTGTTAATGCTTTGAGTATGGGGATTATTTGCAAGTGAGTTGCTCATTTTCACATGGAGAAAGATGTTTATTGACGCTTCGCTCCACAGCATCATCCCTATCTACCAAGGCGAAGTCGCTCCCGCCTCCCTTCGAGGCTCGTTTGTCAACACTTATCAATTCATGCTTCTCTTCGGTGGATTGATTGCTGTCATCGTCAACTGGGCCATGAATGAGCGAAGCGATCAATGGGCTTACCGCCTTGTGATAATTATGCAATTCGTGATTCCCACAATCATGGTGATAGGAGGCTTTATCTTGCCTGAGAGTCCAAGATGGTTGATTTCTCAAGGTCGCGATCAAGAGGCGGTAGAAGTTCTGAAGTACCTTCGACGTGGCACGCCAGATGCCGTCATTGAGAAGGAGGTCGTGCTCATTGGACAGAGCGTCGCGCTGCAGAGGACACTGCATAAAGAGACTGGATACATCGATTGCTTACGGTGAGCCTCATCCTTCCGAATTCGGCAACCTTGACACTGACATTGCACAGCGGACCGAACCTCCGAAGGACTCTTATCGCGACAGGTGTACAATGCCTTCAACCATCAATGGGAAACTCCTACATGACAACATATTCCATCGTCCTCTTCCAAGCAATTGGCGTCGCAGACGAGTACAAAATGCTCATCTACCTCTACTTCGTCATGATGATGGCCGACTCCTGCAGCTTCATCATCGCAGATAAACTTGGTCGACGACCTCTCATGTTCGGATCTGCAATCTGTGTCTCAGCCTCCCTGTACGCTGTCGGAGGACTGACTGGCTACGCCGACCAAGACAGCAACGCTGTCAAGAAAGGAACACTAGCAGCCATATTCCTCTACTACTTCATCGACGCCATAGGCTGGGCGGGATGCGTCTGGATCACCTGCGCCGAGGCACCTACCACAGCATTAAGAGAGCGGACAATGACTATCGCCACATTCTGCGGTTTCGTTGTCAATCTTCTCATTCAATATGTCTCACCCTACCTCCAGGACGAAGGATACGCAAATTTACAAGGCAAGATTGGATTCATCTGGGGCAGCTGTGCATTCGTCGCAGCAATGTGGGTACTTTTCGTGCTGCCGGAGATGAGTGGGAGATCTCTTGAAGAGCTTGATGAGCTCTTTGAAAAGAGGGTCAATGTTTGGAAATTCAAGAAGTTCAAGACTGAGGGTATTGGTGCAGAGGTTACTGCGTTGGAAGCTGGTCGAACCACGGGTATTGACATTGACTCGAAGGTTTTGGTGGGTGTTGAGGTGAATCCTGTTGAGAGTGATGGTGAGCAAGAAGATCGGAAGAAAGCCTTGGAGGTGTAGACTCGTCGGAAGAGAGCTTTCGAGATGCAGTTTGTATGCCTTGCTTCGCTAAGCGGAGTTGCTGTAAAGGTGTGGCCGTTAAGCGAAATTCAGCAAAGGATTCGAGAAAATCTATGCGAAGGCGTTGAAACAGCTAACGCTTGGCGAGCACTAGTAACTACCACATTTAGACAAGGCCTTCTTCCTTGCATGAACGCGCACACGCACTCCCCGGACTTCCAGAACACTTTCTCGAATTGCTTCAGAAATCAATTTTCAACTGTGGTCCAAGCCGGCTCTTCGCCTTCTTCACGACATTATTCTGCTCAGAATGAAAATGGCCGTGAGATCATGGATGACTCTGCCCATGATGGCGAGTTGCGCATTCGGAGCAAGCGACTCGGTTGAGCTTTTCATTGACAATATGAATCCGGACATCCAGTGGGCAGCATCTGTCCAGAACGCATGTCAAGGATCGACGACTTATGTGATCAGCTGCACATCAGCAGCGATGGGTTGCAGCGGAGAGGTAGGAACGGGTTGGAAGAGAGCAAGCGCATCACTAATCAACTCTGCAGACTGCCACCATCACAGAAGGCTCTGACTTCTACATGGCGACCACAGCAGCCATCTACTCGGAGACAAGCGCAATGGTCACCGAATCTTGCCGCCTTGACAGTGCTGCTTCCTCGGCATCCTGCACCGAAACAATCGTGGCTGGACAGTATGGCAACGACATTTCGAAAACTGTCAGCTTCAATCTCACTGGCACGAATTATTATCGGTACCAGGTTGCGATTACAGAGGGCGCGAAGCACACCAGTAGTGGAGGCGCATGTCTTGCCCATGTCAGCGCAGCCAGGTCAAATGTCGATATCTGGTTTCCAGACATGCTCATTCTGGGGAGTCTCTTGGCCTTCGGCGTTGGTATTATCATGGTTCTATGAGTCGTGGGAGACAAGCGGATCTGGCAAGTTCTGGTCAGACTCTCCTTGCAATACAATCATGGCCGTGCGGGCTCAGAAGCTGCCATTCCGAACGACACTTAGGGCAGAATCAATCATACGGATGCAGGCCTCTCCAGAATGGTCTCAGCACTGGGTTGCGCTGGCGTCAGCGGGCAGACACATTGCAATGCAGCAATTGAAATAAGTGTCACATACCAGTGCTCGAGACCACCCGAGATCTGAAGCAAGGGACCAGGAGTGGCGCATGGAACCCCAGGTCCGGCAGCAAGGCACGATCTAGCGAAGAACCAGGTCCTTGGAATGTGACCATAATGCAAGCTCCTCAAAGCTCTATCATTGAGAGTGTTCCACACGGTACTGCTTCACACGTTCATGTCAACGAACAGTGCTCAGCCAAGGTCTGCGAGCAGTTGCCGTTCTCGATAAAGAACATTGGCTCTGCCAATGCCAAGAGACTGCCCAATCCAATTCAGGTAGCGCATCAGCCATCGATACATATCCGGAGACACTCGCTTGCTGTTACAGGCGTAGTAGATCGGCATGAGTGAGACAGTGGCAGCGTGCATTCCTGCTCGAGGCTTGCTGTCATTTTCATCCTGCTCCTGGACATCGAGGTGGCACGCTTCCTCTCCGAAAAAGAAGGGAAGACTGTAGGCTATGTCTTCTGACATCTTGCCAATGGTGATCGATGCAAGCTGACATTGTTGATCCACATCAACGCCAGCTGCTGTGATCGATCCCGGTACCATTTCGGACAGCCTGATCATTTCTTCGTTCACCACGATCCGTACACTGCGATAGCGATTCACGCACGAGGCCGCAATGTGATTGAAGTATATATCCTGGTGACGAAGCGGTATTCGTTTCACGGATTCCGGATTGTGAAGCGGTTCACGTCTGCAATGATAGCGGAACGAAATTCTTTGCTCCCAAGCGGCGAGCTGTTCCTCCAAGCTCATTAGGAAATTGAAGTGGTCGACAGCCTCAGCAGGCTCTACAACCGTTGTCGAAGCGAGGATGTCGCAGAGCTGTGCAGCTATTGTGAGCAGTTCCAAAGCCAGCATTTCTTCGGTGTGAAGATGCTTATGCATGCGATTCGCAAACGCGAGCAATGCTTTTGGTACTCTTTGTCGACGATGCATACACCCGAGGATGACCTGCGAACAAATTCTGTGAAACATCCTCGTCCCGCTCATGTGATCCATTCCGGAATCACCACGCAGCTGAAGCAATTTGATGGAACCTTCAAGATGCATGGACAACCGTGAGGTAGTGAATTGCGGCTCTTCGGTGTCAACGAACTCATGCAGACCGAGGAGAAGGACAGTTGCTAACGTCTCATCTGACGTGGCACGGTCTGGATCCTGCAGGGCTTTCTGCGTCTCTCTCACCGCGGCCACATATCGCTCGTTGGCGAACATCAAATGCGATCGTGTCCTTGAATGCGGCGGCAATGCCATGAGTCCTAGAGCAGTGACCATAGAGGCCAGCATACCATGAGAAGGAACGTCGCCATAGAGCAGCGCCACAAAGTCGAGCTCTGTTTTAGGATGTGCAGATGCGACAGCGATGAACTGATCGAAGAACAGGAATGAGGCTTCTTGCGATGCCCAGAATTGCGGATTTGTGAACGATCTCACACCAGATACAGCCTCAAGAAGATCCTCTTGTGAACTTGTTGAATTCGCAGGCGACGAGCTGGAACCGGCATAGCCAGAATCGCCGGAGTCCGGAGAAGTGACGACGTTGATCGTATCGCCTGGAGATCTGGTCTTTCGAGAGCTCTTCTGCTTTACATGAGTCGTTTGATCAACCACTCGGAGAGCATCCAGATCTCGATACCCTGAGCACTTCCGGCCAGCACGTTTACATTGACCACAGGAAGGGCGAGCTGCGTCGCACTACAAGCCTTTAGCATACTGCATACCTTTTTGAGCATCCATGCGACAACTTACTCTCGTCTTCTTCGCTCGGCATTCCGCGCAACCTTTTCCCAAACGACCTCGATAGACCATCTCCGATATCTACTGGGGTGAAACGATTGTCAGGCACTCCAAGAGCTCCGAGAGCAGTCAAGCCGGCGAGTTGATTGTACCTGGCAGACTGCATTGTTCTCCAGAGTCAAGAGACATCTTGGAAGTGATGGGAGTTACCTAGTGGCACAGAAGTTCAGCTGCAATCTGCATACCCCAAACGGCCTAGCTTGATCGCCAACCAAGACTCTGAATTAGGAATGGTGCCAAGTCGATGAATCCTTCGACGGATTACTCTTCTTCAGTGCCGTTGCGTGCAAATGTCGAGTACTCAGAGCAGCTTGAAACCCTTGGGAAATGGCTTACTTCCCAACCATGCCTCCACAAGCTCTGCAAAAAGCGCAGGATCCTGTCTCGGCCAAGGATGGCGCATCAAGGGATGCTCAATAGCAAGAGTGTCTGGATTCAACTCTCTCCCAATCTCAGCCATCTTCCTCGCAACCTCAACATTATCATTCGATGGCACGATCCCTCCTTTGGTCGCTGCAACTATGAGTGTCTTCGCTGGCCATGACAACGGCCACTGATCGGCATCGCTGCTGAGAGAATCTCCAAAAATCTGACGAGCAAGCTCGATGTCCACAAGCGACAATTTAGGTCGCTGCAGGTCTGTGCCGTCCATGAGCCATCGTGTGACTGCTCGCGGTATAATATATTTTACTCGAGTATTGAGCCAAACAGCGCGTGGGAGATATGGCGTGAACCATGATCGTGGCAATTTTGTAATTCCAGAGACCAGCACCAAGCGGACGAGATCGGAGTGCCGTCTGGCAAGACAGATCGCAACACTTGCTCCTAAGCTGTGTCCGATGACATGGGCTTTCTGATCATGTGCTTGACTTCTGATCAGGTCGGCCAGTAAGTCAGCCGCGTAGTCCAGCGAGAATGGCTTGATCTTGTGAGAGCGGCCATGACCTGGTAGGTCGGGGACCAGTAGATGGTGGTCCTTCAGATGTGGAGTGACAAGGTCCCAGTCCAGAGCGCTTCCAAATGCGCCATGAATGAACAAGATTGTCTCTGTACGATCAGGGTTCAGTGTGTCGTAGGCGAGCTGTTCTCGTGCCATTTCCTTTGGCTTAGTACTGCCCTCCATGTCTGAGCTCCAGTCTGCATACGTGCGGACGAGTCCTTGCCAAACGATAAGTGGATGGTGATATGTTTTGCTGGTGCCTAAGGTTATGGCGTTTTTGTTGTGAATCCTTCGGCCCCAGGCTATCGGACTTGTGGCTGTGCATCGCCCTGGAAGTCTAAATGAGAGCTCTGAAATAATCGTGGATCTCAGCCAGCGGGAGAGACTTCAAGTGTCTCGAAGGCTTTAAAGCGCTGGAGATACCGTTCACTCTTGCGATATTGGCGGAGAAGCCATCGAGCTTTCCAGCCATTGCAGTTGTCTTTCGCCAAAGGTTCGGACATTCTGGATGGCGCTTGCCAGGCAGGATCAAATGTTACGAGATATCTCTTGTCTGTTTTCGTCCTTGCAAAGCCGACTATCGTCAACGAATGTTGAGGACGCTGAAGGAATACAGGTGGTAGATGAGTTTGGATAACTTTCGAGCCAGGGGAACGAGTTCGAATTCTGGACGATGTGAAGTAAATCTCCACGTCATCTAGAAGTTCCTTCCAGGCAACTCGGCCTGTATAGGTCCTCCCTCTGCAAGGGACCGAGAGGCTGAGGAGAAGTGCTTCTGCTTCTGATGTTCCGATGTGTTTCCTTGTACCCAGGATACCGCCAGTCATCACCTCGCCATGGGCATTGTGGCCGTCTTTCCAGGCATTTTCGATCATTCGCTGAATCTCGGGAATGCTACTCTTCATATCCGCGTGATTATCTCCATTGGTATCTGCAAGAGCCAGAAGCAGCATCTGAATATTTCTGTATCCACAGAAGTGTGCACCCTCATTCGCAAGCTTGGACACTTGAATAGCAGAATGCGTGCAAAGGTAGGCAAGCTCTGTGTTTGGCTCACTTTGAAGGAGCAACGCGAGGTTCGGTATGACACCCAAAGTGCTGTTCGCGCTGGTTTCGTTCGCGAGGAGCTTGGCTAGGCGCTCGGGCATGCGAGCTTCGAATGCGTATCGACCTAAATCGCGCTTCTGCATCTCGAGTGAGCGTTGAGACCATTCACGAGCTTCCGTGTTTTTGTACTCACCCCCAGCCGCTGAAACTCACTACATGCGCCAGGCATGCTGAAAATGCCTCACGCATTTCTGCGATAGCGGGACTCTCGGCTTATATCGCAGACACAGGGTGTCAGCTCTCGTGTCGCGCACAAGGATGGCGTTCGGTACTCGATATACAGGTATGGTGCTTTTCCATTACCGCTGACGCCTCTTCACGTAGCTGTGGGCCACGTCACCGAGACACCTGCCGTTGCCCGCTATAGTCCTTTCGGAACCATCCGAGGGCGCAGAATCTGACACGTGCTGACTCAGGACTAGTTCAGAAATTTGAATCAAACTGAATCAAAACTGAAGGGACTTAAGCAGGCGTCTCAATCGCTCCTGCAAATCTTGATATCTTGAGATTGAGGTACCACCGTACGATACCGATACCACTTTTAGCGTAGTCGAGTGAGCTTACGTCGCCCTCCTCGTTAGCTTAGAGCCAAGCACTCTTGGCCATGCTTGGTAGAAGCTTGTTCAGCCCATCAAGTGAACTCTCCGATTGATCATCACCCTGCTTCCCAGCCTTCCTGAGTCCGTCTTACTCCTCCAGCAACTCACCGACACTTCCTGAACATCAGAGATACTTCACTTTACAAACCATTCGAAAAGTAGCCACAATGCCTGCTCAAAACGACGTTGAGATGCAGTATCAAAGCCCGGCTGCTACAATGCGCCAAGAGCAGCCAAGCAACGACTCCCCTGCCGAGCAACAGGTACGATGACGCGAGCGAAGGTGATCATGGCATTGTAGCATGGCTAACAATGAGCTGTAGACCACGAAGGAAGACCCACCAAAGAGGACCTTCCTTGGAATGAGAGGTGGTGGCATCATCCGTGAGTGACTTGCCATGCGCGATTGAAGACAAACACAACTGACAAGCATTATCTAGTCGACCTCTGTGCCTGTTTCATCTGCTGCGAGTGCATGGAGGGTTGCTGCAATGCCATCGATGACTGCTGCTGCTGCTAGATCCGAGAGAAAGGGCGTTGCTGAAGTCAAGATCGACGAAAGTAGAAGAGTGTCGATAGACCGTCGGCGAGGGAGAGAGGAGATATCCATGGAGTATGCAGTTTAACGAGATATGAAAGGGAACACAGGACATACCAAATCCACTCATCTGAGATTGGTACTCTTGCAGTCGCAAGGCTTCATGTCACAAATCTGACCATGCCGTGTCCTCGACGCGATATACGAGCTTCTCGCCGCTCGGTCCAGCGCCGCTTCGCATGGCCTCCATTCCAGTCAGAGCACCTAGCAAGCCTCCTAGTCCAACGTTGGCTGGATGAGGCTTCCATCTTCCTTCGGCCCATAACTGCTCTGCGATGGCATAGTACTTCCGGCCAAATTCGAGAGATTCTGGGATGCCTTCGTAGTGCTCGTTCTCGGAAATGTAGCTTTCGCCGGAGAGCTCATATGCAAGGAAGAAGATCGACTTGACATCGTCTCGTGGACAGTCAATGCCGAGGAGGTTGCAGTAGATTCCACCTGATGCACCTATGGCTTTGGCACATATTGCAGCAGAGCTCTCGACTGTCACAGTGTCCAGCACTAGGGCCAGCTCACCATTGGTATCCTCTCGAATCTGTTCTCCAACTTCAGATGAGCGCTGGAAAAGGTCAGTCTGACGCAAGCCATGTCAACGTGCCAGGCTCACATAGTCGTAGACCAAGTCCGCTCCCCGATCCTTCATTAGTTCGAAATGTTTGGGAGAACAAGTCGTCAAGACCCGGAGTCCAGATCTGAAAACGGTCAGACGGTGTTGCTCGAGCTGATCGACCGGGTCTGAATACTCACAACTTTGCGAATTGGATAGCAATGGTGCCCGTGGCGGTGCTGCCGCCGTAGATGAGTATTGATCTTTGATGCTCAATGTCGCGCTCTTTCGGAAACTCAAGTCCTAGGTGTTTGTACAGAGCAAGCATTGTGGTCCCAACTCCAGAGCCTACGCCAGCAGCAGCCTCGAAACTCACGCCGTCCGGGATGTGCATTGCAAGATCTCCTTTGACAGCAATGTATCTGGCAAAAGCTCCGTTTTCAGGATTGGCATCATTGGCACCATGCGCGAGACCAGCGACGCGGTCTCCTTTCTTGAAAGGCCTAGTGACTGCCTTGCCCACTGCCTCAACTGTGCCGGTGAAGTCTACGCCTACCAGCGTACCATTTGCTCCCTCTGCATCTATGGTGGTCCAATCTGTAGGGTTGAGAGCTACCGCAACTGTTCGTATGAGCATATAGTCATCTGGCACTCGAGGGATTGGGACTGTCTTGAGCACGGCTGTGCTGGTATTATCCCTTACGAGGCCATAGTTCTGCGGGTAAGTAGCTGCCATGTGCGAGCCAGGAGTAGATTATGGACAGAGATGAGTCTTGAACTGGAAGAGTCAAATTGTGCTCAATTGACCTACCACGTCGTGCATTTTTATCTCTTGCTACGCCAACTATGGGCTATTGTGAACGGCTGTTCTAGTTCGAGCCGCTGCTGACATATTGTCGATTACCAACTCGCGTGCGTCTGATCGTGTCCTCCTTCCGAGCGTAGCATTGAGGGTTACAACGCCGTGGACTCCGAACTCCGCTATTTGACTGCGTTACCTTTCAATGGTAATACCTCAAGTCTAGGCTTCGATACCGTGCTGTGCGGTTGAAGCAGAAGCGGCGCGGAGAGTTTGAAAGTGCCAAGTTGTTGCCCAGCTGAGGAAAGCTGTGGGACGGCCAGATGTTTTGGCCGGATGGCGTGTATTTCACTAGTCTGCTCCTGAACATTGCTATCCTCCATCCAAGACTTCACCACCAAGATGAAAACTCAGATGGGATTTGATAAGCACGAAATGAAGGGCTGACGAGCACATCGCGGCAACTCATGCTACAGCCGTTGCACGAGTGCAGCCTACCGGTTAAATCACAATTCCAAGACAACTTGCACCCCTTCAGCCCGATCCACCAAGCTTGTCGCAGCTTACATCCTCTTTCAGAATTGCACAAGCAGCGTGGTCTGCCGAGGAATGCAAAGTGGTACTGCGTGTGGGCCTCGCAACAACCATCTTTATGCACTACTATCCCGTTTGGAGAGAACAGGTGCCGACGGCATCCTGAAGGCCATCCAGAATACACTCGGAACCTTACCAGAGTGTGTACATAGCGCACCTTGTCTGTCATAGAACACGGGAAGGTCATCTTCTGGGCTTTAACCATTCTTTTGCGGACATAGATCTGGAATCATGGCCTTCGATGAGATCCTTTAAGCAACACAGGCCTGACGTTCTTGCTCAACCGGAGTACCAGCTTACAATGCCATGAGATGGTCATCTTTATGGCAGTGATGAGACTGCCACTTGTTAATGGAGGCCCATGCATGCAGCAGGTCATGGTCCAAGACTTCTTGCTCTGGCCTGTGGGCACTCGAGGCGCTCCTAGGACCACTTGAGGGGCGCAGGCTCGCCAGATCCTGCAGGATATACCACGGATGAATATCGATCGACTGTGTGGTACGAAAGTGCACATCTTGGGCTTCGGCATTTTCTGCTTAGCTGTGCGGTGTACACTTTACATTCTTCTCATATCTGGAAGCCACATAGCAGCATGCTCGTCGCCAGCGACTGCAACAACGATGTACAGTGCACACATTCCCTATAGCTGGAGCATGATCAGCGAGCGAGGAGCGACAAAACCTGGCGCCAATACTACAGGAAGAAGAGAAGTGACCAGGTCTTTCAAGGTGGATTATGCCAGTTGCAAGACCGCCGCGGCCCATCTGACTGCCAATCTTCCGACCTCATAGAGTAACTCCCTTTGCTTCCGATGTGAGTATAGTCGGCGTGTGCTAGCCGAGTCTTCCGGATTAGTGAGTGCTTGAATGCAATTACCAAGTCCACGGGGTATTAAAGGCCTAAATATAGCAAGTATAAGAGTATTATACTTACGGATATCCGGGGTTAGGTTAGGATACCGTACTAGGATATTAGGCTAAAAGCCAAATTAAGGTTTAAACTATTAAGTAATAGTATAACGGCCTTATAATACCCTATACGTTCCTAGCTTACTAACGAGTATAGAAGTTATCTAGCTATATTACTATAGGCGAATTACTTAGATATATATATAATATCTATAGGCTATATATAACTATATAAGTAGTACAACGATCCTACTTTAGTATATAATTCGACTATACTAAGTCTAGACTTAGATCCTTCTACTATTCCTAGTATTATAAATCTCTTTTTTATATACGTCTCTATTATATATAGCGCTTAGCTAATAATATTTAGATACTATATCTAATTAACCTCCTAGTTTCGTATTATACTCTAAGAGTATAAAGTTAACTAAAGAAAGTAGTAACGAAATCGCTATACTCGTTAGTATAGATAAGTATAGTAGGAGGTACTTTAGAAGTACGTAGATTTAACTCTAGAATATATAGTTAGATATAGATTTAGTAGGCCTTATTCTACTTAGTAGATTAAAGAATCGATATCTCTAAGATTTTTATATTAAATATACTACTAAAGATCTTAAAGATAAAGGATAGATATTAGGATTCGTACTAGTATTAGCTACTCTATTCTAAGGGAGTAGTCTTACTTATTATAAAAGAGTCCTAACTACCTCTTAGATAATTATTAAGTATCGTTCTATTAACTATATTTCTATTTATATTTATACTTACTTTAAATAATAGATACTCTCGTTCGATAACTATATAAGATATAGCTTATAACTATCCTCTCTCTTATTATAGCTTCTACTAGTATAGTAATTATAGTAGTTCTAGGTATCGAGCCTATATACTATCGTCTTAGTATAATATATAAACGCGACCTAGAGGTATACTTACCTAGAGATAACGATCTACTAAATAGTAATAGATACTCTAAGCCTACGAGCGAAGTAATATAATAGCTATTTCTTATATCTACTAATCTACCTTTTTCGGTTCTTATAGGTTAGTCTAACCTCGACGCCTTATTAGG
>AWYD02000516.1:0-27627 GCA_000504365.2 Pseudocercospora pini-densiflorae CBS 125139
ATCTTATAGTATATTCTATAATTTTTCTAGATTTTATTACTAAGCCGTTCGAGCTACTTGTAGTCTAGAAGATCTAAAAAAACGATTTTTCTAATAAAAATCTTGAAATAGTTCGCTAATTTGTTTCTCTATTAGTATCTAAGATATAAAAAATCTAAGACTACGACGCGATACGTTATATACTAGAGTATTTTTCCTAATTTTTACAAAATTTTAGGCCTAGCTGTTTTAATAGAATGTCGTCGCGAAGTGAAGTTACTTTACATCCTCTAAAACCCCGAGATGCTTCCTTAGACTGCCTTCGGCAAAGCCCCCGAAGGGGAATAGCGTGCCAAGGCAGTCTGTGCACCTGAGACTACCAAGTCGGAACGGACAGCGGCGCCGGGCCGAACCCAAGTATCACTTCGTCAGCTGGTCCTCCCAACACGCGCGCTTCAACGTACTCTGACATCGGGAACCACCAGCAGCAATACTGCGCCCGGCGCTGCCCATGTCGTCGCCTTCGTCTTCGCTTGATCAAGGACGTGGGAAACCCGGTAGCTGCGACAATCTACCGCCTTCGCCTCCGCTATCCCCGAAACACGCCTCATCCTCCCCCGCCTCCGCCTCCACCTCATCTGCGACAGCGCCAGCAGACCAGTTGTTCAATCTTCTTCGCGATCTGTATCTTGGCAAAGCCGACCGCGCCGCTCTTGGCGACTGGTATCGCCTCCCAATTGCGCCAGCTGGCTGGGAAGCGGTGCAGGCTCGGCTGAAGGATCAAGGACTGCTGGCGTGGTTCGAGGACAAGGTGCGATACGATTACGACGGCCAAATATTCATACTGCGCATGCCCACCGCCGTCCATGAGGAATTTATCGGGCTGCTAGAGCTTAGAATTCATGCTGGAATTGAAGGTTTGGCAGATGCCCTGGTGAAGAGTGGTCATGATGAAATCGCGAATCATGTCCGAAAGATCTACCCAGGCAGGAGCACTACACTTAAGATGGAAGCGCCTAAGCTCGTAGAAAACAGTGGGGAAAGCCAGGAAAGCCAAGACAGCAATGATCGAGAGGACAAGCCTCACGTGGTGGAGAGGAGCCCAGACGCCATATTCAAATGCGACATTGGCCCTGATGAACCATCGCTTTACCCATCATTGGTCTTGGAGGTGAGTTACTCGCAGAAGCGAAAGGACTTGAGGTATCTGGCTGAGAGCTACATCGTCGACTCCGAGCATGACACCCGGTGCGTGCTAGGACTGGACCTTACATACGCTCCTCCTTCTTCGATGGAGAAGAAAAATCAAGCTGCAGTAGATCTCACAGCAACGCTCTCTATCTGGCGACCGGCCATAATAGAAGGTGTCGGACGATATGAATGCCATGAGGACGCCAAACCATTCAGAGAAAGCGATGGTGCCGCATGCGAAGGTGATCTTCAGCTTTTCCTCGAAGATCTTCTCCCACCCGCTCTGCTCATCCAACACCAATCAGAGCTTGACAAGCTGCGCGACCACTTCATCACAATCTCTTTCGCCGATCTGACAAATTACCTTCAACATGCCGAACGGTCAAGGTCTGCCAAGCCTTCAAAGCCCACGGCACTAAGGCCTGCCAGTTTTGGCAAGCGAAAGCGAACCCCTCCTGAGGAGCTCTCTGACGGAAGAGAGACGATCTATGCACGCCTAGAGAAGGATGATGAAGATCGACAGAGCGAGGAAGACGCTGCTTGGGTGGATTCAGCGCGACGAGCTCGTCGTCAGGAAGGAGCCTCGATGGAGGTGGTAGAGCGGCGACGAAGCAAGAGGCTCAAGGGACGATGAGGAGGTGAATAAGACAGACATGCCAAGCTCATGGTGCAAGCAGTCATGAAACAATACCAGCGTGCGACTGACCATTGCCGAAGCCGAGCGTTTCTCCTTCAGCTCTACGCGACATTCGAGCCTTGCAATACGAACCAGTGCATGCAGTGCTTCACACAGGACAAGCGCATGCGGCGGTATGAGCTATTAGAAGGACACCCAAGGCTGGACCTTGCCTCCTCCACGCTTGCTGTGCAGAACAGAGGTAGAACCTGATCACTCTGATCAGCAAGCGCTGAGCGCAGGAAGTGCATCAATCAAGGAGACCAGACCTCACGGAAGGCACCCGCCTGAAGAGACCGGAAATGCCGTCGCCACTGCCAAACATGCACCCAATGGGAGTATTCGCTCGAGCGACATGCCGTTGGACAGCAGTGCGGTGCACAACCACATTGAGAGATGCTGAGACAGCAGTGCTGCCAGGTGAAGTTCCCGCTGCAAATGTGCCAGGTCAAGCCTTTTGCGACTATATCGATCAGCAGAGAGCAAAGCGGCTGAAGGCAGTTGCGGATGCACTCTTTCATTTTGGAAGCCCGCTCGCGCCGGAGCAACGGCTCATGAGCTCCATGGTCAGAGCAAGTTTGGGCAAGTCAACAAGTTCTGTTGCTCTTCAATGTACTCCTCGCTGTCGCTCGGAGTCGACACACTGGGCGCCTTTGTTCTCGATGAAGCAAGCAGACTTGCCCAGGACTGTCGCCTCGGGGCGTGCGTCAGAACAGCACCCCATCCCAGTGGACCTCGCACACCTCTCATCTGTGTGTCTTGGACTGGCTAATCACTTCTCTCGCCCCCATTGGTTGCAGGCTTCCCACAACACCATCCACTGGCGCTGGGACCAAGTGACTCCAAGCCGAGTGAATGCGATGCGCTTCGCTCGATCGCGCTCATCGCACCGCATTGTGATGGCGGTCCAAGAGTACTACGTGTGGCCGATTCGACCAGGACTATCTCACTCGCAAGCCATTGAAATTCGAGTATGCGCCTGAGTCACTCTTGCCAATAGACTCAATGTTGAAGGGATTCTGGCACCCTTCAGGGAATCTACGACCTACTGCAAGCTGCAACGGTCTTCCAAAATCCAAATCCGACAACGAAAAGCTCTTTGGTCACCATGACACCACCAAGTCCATGAGCGCAGGAAGTGGAGCTTATGATGTCACAATCAGCGCTTTGGCCAGACTTATCTACCTCACCACCACTACAGCCAAGAGAGATCCCAGCTGTACAGCTCACAAATCGTCATGTCTCGCCTCCTTGGCCTTCACTTGCACGAATGCCGCTCAAGTCGGCATGGCGCTGTAGGCCAAAGATACTCTTCATGAGCCTTGGATGCAAGATTGTCCTGCCAGCTTCAGCACTACAGACGAGATGTAGTCTCACAACCTGGAACTCCAAGTTACAGGCGACCCACTGCGTACCCATGCGACAGTACCCATATGGCCAAGGTAAACTCGCACTCCTGGTAAGGGCATGCACGTGGGTAGTCCAAGGGATATCACGCCGACATGACAGCCAACAACTGCAGCCTCTTCTCTTCTTCCTCCCGCAGCCGGTCCAAGTCTAGCCGATGCAATCACTCTGC
This sequence comes from Pseudocercospora pini-densiflorae CBS 125139, assembly GCA_000504365.2. Classification (NCBI taxonomy): domain Eukaryota; kingdom Fungi; phylum Ascomycota; class Dothideomycetes; order Mycosphaerellales; family Mycosphaerellaceae; genus Pseudocercospora; species Pseudocercospora pini-densiflorae. The sequence continues at coordinate 3,426 of AWYD02000516.1, forward strand.
TTTCGTGAGCAATCACCACGATACTGTTCAAACTTGGTACGGCAGGGCTGTGAACGCTTTTAGAGGCGATGGATTCATTATTCTCCACGAGCACCGGGGCCGGAAAGGGTCCAGTTACAAGCTAATTCAAGCATTTTCAGAGCGACGCGACAACTCGTGGGTTCCAGTTGCCGGAAAGTGCTGCGATCTGGTTTGCCCTGCTCTGAAGCTGTATACCACGACTTACACGTCGCTGTACAGCTAAGGTTTCAATTGACCAGCACTCAGCGCAACCTTAGTACATCTTTCAGCGGTGAAATCGGAATGCGTCGCCACATGGCTGGCTGCTACTTCTTTTACATCTCCCCGTCTCTCCTCGCTTTCGCTGCGACGTCTACCTGCTCCACCGCGCTTGACACACTTTGCGCATTGCGGAGCTTATACCGTGGTACAGCACTGAATAAAATTTTGGCAGACACCTCAAGCTCGCTCAAGACCTGGACGCAACGCAAAATTTTCAGGCAAATCGAGTCCAACATGCCATCGACATAAAGTCCAAATCCCGCTCGCCAAACCACCATTCCTGGTGCCAGTGATCACCAAGAGCTTGCGCGCAACAAGAGCGAGTCTCACTAGAAAGATGGTTGACTTCAGCTGACCGTAGCATGGAAATGGCATCTCTGGAATGAGAACCGATGCCGAGCTCGCGTAGCAGATCTTCCTGCTTCCCATGCCGACGACCTTCGCACCCGACGTCTCGACGATCGCACATCAACCCACATTACAGTTGAACTTGTCAGTAATGACTTTGGTCCTGCAGGGAATGTCATCACTCAAGGTTTCTGGATGACAAGGTCTCTGAATGACGCCTCATGATTGAGAGGCAAAGATCATGCTCCTCCTGGTTTCTTTTATTTGCTGAGAGAGAGGATTATAGCCGGGACGAGATAACCTCCTATTCCGCCCTCACATATGGCGCTCGCAAGAGCTGAGGGCGAGTTGTCAGCGCCGATCTGTAAGAACGGGTGACGACAGTCAATAGCTGCCTCACTATTAGGATGCCCGCGATCTTCTGGCTTCCGCAATACAAACGTGATCCGCAACCGCCGCATGAGGTGAAAAATCTTACATCGCTCCGGTAAATTGTGGTATCTGTTGAAGACTACTGCAAGCTGCCATTCTACAGCTACTGCAGGTGTCACTGAGGAGTAAGCAGAGTCACACAAATCGATGGCAGCGCCAATACATAGCCATTCGTCAACAAGCACAAACGCAAAACCGTATTCACTTCAAGCATGTTCGAGAGCTTCAGGCTTAGCGCTTCGTGGGCTACGCCTAAACTGCTCGCAATCAGCACTACAGGTAGTCAAAGCCCTCGCGCAGAAGCCCACTAGCAAGCTCTTGCTTCAACATGCGATATCCTCGCGGTAATGGTCATCGCCAGAATGCTTTCGTGGGAAAGATGTCGCTACATTGCTCAAACCAGACTCGCGAATGATGGAACTCTATTCAAAGAGGTGGAAGACTTCCATCTCGCTTTTAAGGTTGACAGCACCATCTGGAGTACTAGGTCTGTGAGCACAACAGGATTAGTAGCTCATTTCTTCTCGCTACAGGTTCAGTATACTACACCAGTATCTGCGAAAGATCGAGCGTCGAATGAGGACCCTTTCTCTACGGCAGGCAGCGCAGGCAGATTACTTTCCACAACACTGGCGAGCTTATCGGAGTGATCAAATCCCGCATGTCAGCCGCAAGCAATTCGGCCTCGAGGAGAAGATCTTGTAACTCGAGAGATCAATAGACAACCACTGTCAGAGTCAATGAGCCTGATTCCTACGATCATTAACAACTTCGTGCGTTTGCTCGGCACTTTGAGCTCTTGTGTGGTCCACTTGAAGTGGACTCCAACTTCTGGGCACTTTGTGGGGCCGAATGAGAACCTGAAGTCTCAGGAAAGGCCTATCGACTTTTCTGCTCTGCCGAAGGACAAATCCTGCGTAGCCTCATCATGCAGCCTCGGCAGGCCTTGTCCTGGCAATGACCAAGCTGGATTGTCGCCAATAAGACCTCCACGATATAGACATCATGTTTGCACTGGCCCACTCTCGTAGCCAGTCTGTAGATCGTTCTGTCGCTGCGCTCGATCTTTACTGCTTACCAAACGCTTCTGGTGGTCCGCCATGTACAATGGCAAGCCCTCTGAGGTTATCTTGAGCCTGTCGCTGCTCAAGATCACACTTCTTCGCTGGTTCGGAGAGCCATAATTCGCTCGCGCGAAGCACAAGTGTGGAGGAAGCGTACATCAGGTTGCCAGGCTAACGACCTCACCACGATCACTCCGCAGGTCTTAAGCTTGGCTCTCCACGAAGTGCTGGCGGGTGCAGATCTGGACGTCCATAGGGTACTGGCACGAGAGGTATTCACCGGCAGCAAAGTGCGCATGGTAACACATGTCCAGAATGGAACATCCAGGTCTGGGCATGAGTCGAAGCAAACCCCGAAATAGCGTAATGCTTTTAATGTATACACGAAGCCCCAACCTTCTCGGAGCTATCAGCATCAAGTTGCTTGGCACCAGGCTCTCACCATCAGCGAAGGCACTTTCGGTGACACTTGACCTTTGTAACAGCATGAAACTATTCTCCACGATCAGTCTACTGTGCACTCAATATGTCGCCGACCGTCCGGACCGACACCAAATCCGTCGAGCTAGCCATACCTATCAACGACTTCGTATGTCCTTCGAGGCTTTCAATGACGTTGGGCACTTCGAACCTTGTCCGAAGATTGGGTATCTAGGATCAAGAGCGATGCGAGCTTGTCAAAGAACTTCAACTTTGTTTTTTACCCTATCCGTCACTCGCTGCACTGGGGGTTGTGTGGTTTCCAACGTTTTGCGAAAATGCGGTGTCACTCGTATGCGAATTTCAAGGGTCATGAGGTGCAGCGGAAGAAGTATTTGTGCCTGAGCACACTGGAGAATGCCAGGCTTCGTATGCAGAAATGCTGCTTTTGCTTCATTGCGCATAAGCCCGCCTCGAGCTTTGCAAACCACGACATCTACGGAAAGGGTCTTTCAACTTGTCATCGCAGGATTCTATGGTGCTCGAGGCAAGCTTTGGGGAGGTCCGGACGTTGAGTATCGATCGTCGTTGAAAGCGAATCGCGAGAATTGTGGACAGGTGTGCTTAATAGAATCTTTGAAGGGCCTTCGCAAGGATGCTCTAAAGACATTTGAAAAGTTCGATACCACTGATGGCGACATCAACAACAACTCTGCAAGAGTTCCAACTACATTCGCTCGGAACTCCACCTCTTCGACTTCGCGAGAACGCAGCTGCGTACAAGGCCACCATTCGAGACATCATTAACAACATGCTACTTCAAGACTCCGACAGAGATGGACGCTGTGCCGAAAGCAATAAGTAAGTGGAGCAGCATCGAGAGCATGAAGATCAACTGACAAGGATGACTGATTGAAGACAGTATCGAGCCGCAATTGAGGAAGTCTTCTGCCTGCAGATTGCTCAAGTCTCTGACGTACATGAAGATTTGCTTATCGCCGACGGCATTGAGGAACGTTGGGCAGCGGAGTCATAGAGATGTGGCGACCACACTGCCGGGACGACTTGCCTGGCGAAGCTGCCATACAGATCGTGGAGAAAGAGGCTGAGGACTGCATCGATACCCTTCCCTCGCAGAGTCTGCATTGCTTCTACATCACTCCTATGTTCTCACAGCGGCTTCCTTCCATATGCGTCGCTTCCACGATCTACCATAACTTTTTTCACGATACCTTCTAGCGGCGTGAGAAGTCTCCTGTGACGAAAAGAGCACGACAGTCACTTGAAAATCAGGACAGAAGGTGCGTGTCGTACCTGGGTGCGGCTTCCGTTCAATCAGGGAGGGGCGGAAACGGGGATAGAATCGCCTCGTCAATGTTCGCTGCATCCCATCATCCTGGAATCGAAAAGCTGGAAGGCAACGAATTAAGCACGAATGTCAGGCCTGTCTCCGAATCTTCTTTGAAAAGCTAGCGACTGCCTGGACCAAGCCTGGGAGGCGACTTCGGCTAGATGACGACGGCAACACGAGATCTGAAATGTGATACGACTTCAAAAGCGCGTTGAGGACGTCTTCAAATTTGTTGTACTTTGGCCATGGTGCAGGCTTACAGTACATTCGACCTCGTGCCATCAAGAATCTTGAGAAGTGTAGCGAAGTCGTTTGGCTCATGGGCTGCTTGTCGGGAGCTGTGACAGAGTATGATGAACTGGAACCTTTCGCAGTACCTCTGACGTACATACAAGCTGGCAATCGTGGTAATTCTACTCACGACCAAAGCCTGGCTCATGGTCTGAATTCACAGATTCGACGATATCGTGACTCAAGCTAATAGCCGCCAGGCTCCACAATGCGGACGACGGCCAGCGTGAAGGCTCTTGTGTTTGTCCAATGACTTACTTGGAGTCTTTTGGAAGACCTTGTGCTGCAGTCTTGGGATTGCATCTTCAACAAGCAACGAAGCCGTCATGACCCAGCCGAAAGCTCGAGCTTTTTATTCGGCATGTTGGATAATGGGCGTCAGCTTTAAGCTTGGCGAAGCTGCCATCCCGATGCATTTCGAGGTCTAGGACGATCGATGTGCTCTGATGACGCAGGCAGTTTACATGGCAACTCAGCCCTTGGAGTGATTCGGCACGCTCAGTAGGGCATGCGGCATGCGCTCGAGAGAGAGACCCATTCAGACCATCCTTCGGAGGCATGTCGAGCAAGAGAGAGCACGAAGTATATGCCTTCGGCTGTCGAACATGACTGCATCGACACTTTCACATCTACGCCAGCTCACAAGTGCCAGATAAATTGCAACGGCTGCTGAGTCACGCACAGTTCTACCACTGCTCTCCATTTGAGTACTTGATCTTGCCTGCTTGATCAACACCCGCTCAAGCCCAGATTCGATGCACACCTTCTCGTCGTCTTCCAGTCCAGCGACGAGGAAGTTATCGACTTCGAGTCAGCAACAACTTGATCGTCTGAGTATGTCAAGATGAAGCGAGCTTGGTGGCAAGAATCAATCAATATCGGCAGCGGTCTAGCATGTCGATCAAACGTCGAGTGCCAAGGGCAAGTCAAGAGCGAGGAGGAGGTGGGATGATTCGACCCAGGTCAATTGCATCCTTGACTGTGAGTTCGGCTTGTCGCAAGGAATGCGGATGTATATGCTTTCGAAGAAGCAGTCAATAGGTCTTTTCTTTGATTGGCCTTCACGATCGTGGGAGCAATCAACGGAACGCCAGGACGATGGTATGAGCGGCAGATTTTTGTGACATCCTACGGCATGAATTCAACAGCGATGCAACTGTTTCTGACCTGACGTGGGTCTCCAGCCATTGATTTGTAACGCTAGACCTCTCTCAAGGTCATCGCAATTGTGGAAAGGCGTCTCCACAATCACGTTTGATCGAGAATACGCATATCAGACTGCCTGATGATTCGCGAGACCTGGTCTTCCTGACGAATTCTGTGACTCTATGGCAGACGAGTCGTCGAAGTCAACTTCGTAAAAGTGGTATTTTACCCTGTAACTTCATCATCGCCGTTCAAGCAAAGCAAAAAGTGATTTGCGCCCTTTCCCGAGAAGGCATGACTTCAATGAAGCATGAATCTCGTCAACGTTCAGTCCCACGCCAAACATGCAGCACAAAAGCGCTCATCATTCGCAATCGAATCGATCAGACCAAGGCATGACCCGTGATAGGATGACATGGCACCAGTATGCAAGGCAAATTGGACTGGTCTACATTGGCGCACAACGATTGGCGCACAACGATTGGCGCACAACGATTGGCACAGAGATGCCAGCTGAGCCGATGAAGACAGAATCTTCGGCTCGACCTTGATCACTGCTTCCCCGCAAGGTTGAGCCGTAGATGGAGCCCAAGGCTGAGATGAGGCTCAGCTGAATATTCAGAGGCCGACGAAGTTTTGCTTCTGATGGTAGGCGGACATGTCGAGCTTTCGGTTTGGGTATGCGATTCCGTGCGGCGGGGAAGTGAACAGCCAAGTGATGATCGTCCTGTTCCATCCGAATAAGCCATTGAAGATCGATCTCTTTTCGAGAGGCACGATCGCGGCTATGACCAACACTGCTCCTGCGAATATGCCCCCAGAGCCAATTGACGCCACAACCCTGCCCATGATCAGTCTTGTTGGATGCACAAAAAGAAGCTGTTCTTCCAAGCAGCTTTCTCTTTCCTACACACACCAACAACCATCCGACAGCAACCAATAACACCTTTAATCACCTCCAACGCACACTGACACCACCAACAGTCACCCATAACAACCCTCAACAGCCCCAACAGCATCATGAGTGCTCGATGGAGATCAAGCGGAAAGTAGCTCAGAGCAATTATACGCCAAACAACTATCGTCGTTGCGGCAGCTACTATCGCGAGGATCGTCTGCTTGCTTAGAAGTGTTGTCGATAGAGAGGCTACCGTCTATATTGCCGCCTGTGTCACCTTCGGTCTGCCAGAAAGTGAGCAGGAACGTCCGAACGTTGGTAGTGGCGCCATCTCAAAAGTCAAACATCTTTTTCAACGAAGACTTGGTGCAGAACCACGCATGACCAGAAGATGCTTTCTTCGCCAAGCATCCTCAGATGGTGGAAGGAAACATGGCGGTATTTACTGACGCCAAGAATGCCAGAGCTGCTGGAAGCACTGGTCATAGTGGTCCCGACCTCGCCGAGGGCTGCTGTGCTGCCCAATGTGTCGACTCTGATTGTGACGATCAGATATGCAGCTCATGTAGACTGGAGAACCACTGATACTCTTGCACGTATCCATGGAGCGCAGAAACCGGACCACAAGTCGTTCCACAGTCTCCAGCAATACTTTGACTCTCTCCGAGAGCAGGTAAGCCCAAGTGATGTTGCCAACTCAAGCGATCGGAATGGAAGGCATTGCTTCTTGTGGTCATCTGGACCTGTCAATTTGAAGTTCCAGCCTCTTGCTTCCTCGAGAAACAGCTTGTTGAGTCTTCATGATAAATGTATGGTCGGTGCTGTACTGGAAAGATACTGGAGAACATCTCAGAGACTAGCTTACCCTCTTTCCTTTCCTCCTTGTTTTGCTACTCTGGGCTGCTCCACGATCCTGACAGTCTATAGGAAGGAATTGGGAAGAGTCGACCTAACTCTTTGAAATTCTCGAGAACTGAAGAACTCCAGAACAGCGTCCGGGATTCTCCAAAATGCAAGCAAAGTTCTGGGGCGTGGGCATGGAAGATGCATAACCGGTCGAGGTCGATCTAGAAAGACAGAGAATTTCAAAAGTGTCTCGACCTCTGTGTTTTGCTATATGTCTCCATATTCTGGGATAGTCTATAACTCCATCGGCTTGCTTGAGGAAGAGTTTGAAAATCGGTCCTAATTCTTGGAGTTCTAAGATGCTTGAAATTGAGCTCCAGTACATCTCCTGGGATTCTTGGCCTGGTAGATGGATGGCATATGAGTGCTTGAACAGGGAGACGAAGAATTTTCGGCTGTTTCTTAGCCTTTGTATTTCGATGCATACCTTGCGACGCAGGGCAGCTCAAGGCTCCCAATGTCTCGCATTGAAGAGAGATTGAATGATGAGAACCAATTTTTGGGACCTTCGTGGAAATTAAAAATCGTGGAAGTCTCCGAAACAACCTCCAGGATTCCCAAGTACTTTCGAATTCTCCAAGTAAATGTCTAGGACTTTGGCCCTCAATGATGATTCCTTCCAACCCTGCTACACGAACTAGCTTGAATGCTCTTCCGGCGTTATCTCACGAATGAAGTCGATTATGTGTCCCAATATTCGAAGAATGGGGATCCCATGAACTGTGAAGAGAGATCCTTAAAGATTTGGAGAGCTCCAAAACAGCTTCCGGGATTCTTAAACTTTGGAGAACTCCGAAACAAGTCCTGGGATTCCCAATTCGGGAAAAAAATCTCCAAAACAACACCTGGGACTCATAAATCTTCGCATAACTCCAAAACGATCTCTGAGATTCTCGAACTCTTGGAGAATTCCAAAGCAACTTCCGGGATCACCAAGTCTTTTGAGAGCTCCAGAACAAGTCCTAGGGATTCCAAAATTTTGCCAGCCAAACCCCCGTGGCATTCTCCAAAGCCGATGTGTGGAATTTGTGGCTCTAGACAGCATCGTGGAATTTCAGCAGAGCAACAGTCCTATAGTCAGATATTGACTGAGAAGAGTACGGACGCAATACTGATTGAACTATTTGTCGCATGGCAATTGTATGGACCATGATAGGTGTGCCTAACGATTGCATGGAGAAGTCCTCCTACTCTTCGTCACTTTGCTCCAGCGTAATCAGCCATCTTCACATTCTGGGTCTTGGTCACAGCGCACAGTTGATCGAAATCTTCAGCTTCTGCTCGAGAGATCCTCTGACATTCTTACGGTATCTTCCAAAACATCCACGCCCAGACTTCATGCGGCCCAAATGAGCGGCGATTTCACTTCTCCTGCTTCAAGCGGTTAAGCTTGGCCTCATTCTTCTCCTCTTGCTGATCTACCTCCATGCGCATCTTCTTGAACACGGAGAGAATCTCCAAACAGCCGGCGATCTCCTCCTCCCTGGACGCCATGGCGGCATCGATCTTGGTGTTCATCTCGATACGCTTAGCCGCAAGAGCCTCCTTCGCCTGCTCCTCCTCCTCGATGCGCATCTTCTTGGATGTGGAGATGGTTTCCGAGGGCCGGGCGATACACTCCTTCTTGGACGCTATCGCGGCATCGATCTTCGCGTCCATCTGGATACGCTTGGCTGCAAGAGCCTCCTTCGCCTGCTGCTTCACCTCAACACGCATCTCCTTGAATATAGAGATACTTTCCAATTAGATGCCATAGCGACATCGATCTTGACGTTCGTCTCGATACGCTTGGCCGCAAGAGCGTCTTTCGCCTGCTGCTCCATCTCGATGCGCATTTTGTCGAGTATAGAGAGCATGTCCAGCTGAAGGCCATAGCAACATCGATCTTAGCGTTCATCTCGATACGCTTGGCCGCAAGAGCCTCCTTCGGCGGCTGCTCCATCTCGATACCCATTTTCTCGAAAGTGGGCAGGATGTCCGCCCGGGTGCAATGGCGACATTGATCTTGACGTTCATCTCGATACGCTTGGCCGCAAGAGCCCCTTCGCCTGCTGCTCCACCTCGATGCGAATGTTCTCGGATATGGAAAGAATGTCGAAGCAGTGGGCAAAGCCTTCCAATCCTGCTTAGGGTGATAGTGGCGTCCATCTTGGCGCTGATCTCGATACGCTTGGCCACAAGAGCCTCCTCAATCCGCTGAAAGCCATCATTTTCTGAAGAATGATGTTCATGTCCTAGATCTCACCTCACTTCATCGCAGCGTTGCTGTCCTACCTGCGAGCACTTTCCCATAGTGGTCTTCGCAGATGCCCATTCTTTCTCTGATCGATTGCTTGCAATGACTGGCTTGCACAAAGGCTGCCGAAGAGATATGCTTCGCATAATTGCATCGGATGCCTACTGTCAGTTGTAGCTGGGTTTGACTGGCTTTCCCAAAAGAATGGAAAAAATCATCCGGCATCACTGCCCGACTTGGAATCCTCATTCTTCTGCATTGGCAGGAAGGTGCCTCTCGTCAAGCCTTCACTTCCCTCTTGGATCACCAGCGTCGTCACACATCTCACAGTGCGCTCAGCCTGCTATTGATTGACCCAGAGATGCCGCGATCTTCGACTCGTCATTTTGAGAGGTTGGCGCCAGTCGCAGCAAGCCATTTTCACTTCAGGTAGCATGAGCACAACTTTGACACATGTGATCAGTGTGGTACCATAATTGCTTCGTTGTCGCGACCGACAAGCTTTGAAATTGCCCACAGATAAAGCGAAGAGCGTGGCTATCAAAGAAGAATTGCGCCCAGTATAGTGACCTCAAGCGCGGGTGTCATCTATGAAGATGCGGTCCAAGATGATTGCTAATGCAAGCAACCAGCGCTGAACAGTACGGATCATGTCAATTTCGTTTCGATCGTGCAGGTCAAGCTTTCGCTGATGGGGATATCGATGGTGCATGCAAGTTGTGAAAAGGCATTTCACTCGTCGGTGAGACGAGCACTGGATGTTTCAAGACAAATTTGGAATCGCCAACACAGCGACACTCAGTAAGGAGGATTAGCGGGAATGAGAATGTCGTGCGTTTCTCGAGGAATGGAAAGCCCCATTTCGTCTGCTGGCTCCAGAATGGATAAGATCAGACATCATGACGAACACCTTCTTCGAAGTCGCTGCCGCCGAAGCACTTCATGGTATCTCAGCTCACTGCCGCTGGCTCCACCTCTGCACTGTTGCGCGCCCATGCCTCTTGATTGAGAGCGCTCTCCGTGCGAAGCAAGGCGGTCCTTTCTGTCGCCAAGTCATGTCGGCATCTCAGCTCTGGAGCGTGTTCCTTTTTTTGCAGGTACTATATTCGCGGTGTTCTCGGTCAGAGTTGGCGGAGCTGGCCGTGCATTTGCTCATGGCTGTGACTGCAGCATACGCACGGCAATCGAGAGTGTCGCGCAGGTGAAGCTGCACTTGAATCGCGGAGAGCTTTGCAGCGAGTCTTTGGTACCGTTATGTGACCGATACTCCAAATGCCCAGACATCATGGCGTCGGCTTTGAGATGGATTCTGCCATAAGCTCGAAGGTGGATTTGAAATGTGACCAAGGCAAGGAAAATACCCTGTGGACGCAGTCGCCAGCGAGCTTGTGACTGCCTACAAGAACCGAAGCAATGCTCGTCGGATCCATAAGTATACGCCGGCACGTACCTGGAATCCATGCACCATGGTGGTCAGATGTGCTCTGTATGACGGGAAAACTCATCTCAAGGCTGGTCTGGCGAAGAGAAGTCCAAGCTTAAAGAGAGATTCATTTCGATTCACATTTGAAGAGGATCGAAGCAGTCTGTCGCGAAAGCCGTCATGGTTTGCACCAGTAGTAATGATTTGGTAGAGCGTGACGATCATCAGATCTGCAACGCTGCTGACCATTCTGGTGGTTTCAGGAGGAGGCTCTTGGTACCTCCTGAGTCCTTGTCGGCTTGGTGTCTACTTTGTTGATCTGGTAAAGTGCAACAGAGCTGGAGTCGGTGATTGAGGCCTCCAGTGACCGAGTTCGGTGTTGAGCGCCCAGTAAGTCTTCAACAAAGACGCTTGTACCTTTGTCCAATACAAATTCGTGGGCTTGCAGCGTCCGCTTCCATATCGAGCACATTTCACCCAGATGCCGTAGGTCGTTGCCATACATGTAGAGTCGATAGAGCTTTGACCGAGCAAATGGTAGATCACTTGGGAGGGTATGACTGGATTCGTTCACGGGCGTTTCATTCGCACTTGTACAAACGCTGTGCTCCGGCTTCGTGGTCCACGACTCTGTGTGCTCGTCTTGGGTGAAAGTCAGACAGCAAAGCTGCTACTTTGAGCAATGTACAGTTGCCACTCCTGGTAGTGAAATGTTGTATCTCTGTGCAGGTTGGCCTTGAGCTGCCGTGACAAGCCTCAAAAAGATTCTGAACCCCACATCGACGAAATTGCCGATGCTCAATGAGAACCAACACGCCTTGTTCGTACCGACGCCCAGATTCGAATACTAGGGCTTTGATTCGGATGTAGAAGGAGTCCGGAGGCTGTCTCATGCTTGGAAGAGGTTGTCTCTGAGATGACAGCATTCTCAGTCGGTGGGTGACTTCGTATGAGAGAGTCGACCTAAGCCTACGAGTGGCAAGAAGAGCAGCGGAGATGACGCTGCGAGCCTGCTCACGCCACATGTAAGCACCGGGAGAGCTTCATTCGATGTATGTCCTTCCTCAAGATCTGGGCTCCGTTCTATCCTTTGCAATTGTCAGACCAGATCTGAGAGAGGTTTCCCGTATCCACATCGCTTGTGACAGTAATTGGGACATCTTTTGGAGGTGGACGATGGGTGTGACCTGGTGTCATGCGAACACCATTCGGGCTGGCAATCTGAGCTTCACACTTCGTCTTGGACTTCCGCCATGAGCCCTTTGGCCCGGTCTTCGGCGGCTCAGCTGGCTTCTCGGCAGCAGACTCGTTGCGCGAATGAGCAGCAGTCCGCGCCGGCTCGCTGGTAGGCTACGCCATATTCGGCTCGGCTGTTTTTTCGACTACAGCAGCCTTGGTCATGAACTCTGCCATCCACTCGGCTGGAGAAGGCTGAGCAGCTGACCTAGTTTCCAGGATGGCGCGATGAGATTCCGAGAGGGCAGATTCCACAGCGGTGGGCGGAGTCGATGGCGCTGGCGTAGAAGCTGAGACTGTTGACATGCGGCCAGATCTGCAAGCAGCAATGTTCTATGCTATCGTGACATCTTGCTGGGCGGTCAAGTACATGCCATCCTGTGCGTGGATTCAAAGATCAGCACTTCATACTCATGGAACCAGCAACATCAAATGTCATACCTCCGGACTGACGTATATCGAGAGCGCAGATTGAGTGGTATCATGCTTCGAAAGCGCGAAGAAATGGATGCATCTCCCAATGCGTTGTCCTCGGCCCGGGACTCCATTGCTTTTCGAGAACACCTCTGAAATTCTGCACTCGCCGTTTCGCTATAGATAGCGGGCTGGGACGCGACTCTTCGCAGGAAAGATGAACGTCTAAGGTTGATATTCTTCCACGGTCACCGAAAGGTGATTGCGAAAGCTGCTCGTGCTCTGTGGCAGAACTCAAAGGTATGCTTGACTCAATGCGTCGGAGACCATACGCAGGACGGGCTTCGAGTGCTGTCACAGAGTGGATGGATTTCATATACCGTCAACCGCAGCTTAGCGACATGCTGGCAGAATATGTGATGCTGTTGGGGTTGTTGATGGGGTTTGTGTGCGACCGTGGGTGTTGTCGATGTTTGTCGGAGTTAGTTGAGGTTGCTGTCGGTTGCTGTCCGATCGTTGCTGGTGTGGCAAGAAGCCACGAAGTACTGCAATCTTTATCAAGTACTGCGAGCCAGGCAAGAGTTGAAGATCTCATCGACTTACTGAAAGAAGATCGATGGACCATTGCTAATGCTGACGCGGAAAGCCTGCATGCTTGTCTGAGCGGCTATAGTCGCTGGGAAGGAAAGAATGTTGCTGCTGCATAGCGCATGACTGCGAGCGGCTCAGCTTTTCGTGGTCGGTCAAGTGGGCTGTATGTGCCCAAGAGGTTGATGCCACAGTTCTTTTCCAGCACCGATGTGACTCGGCATATATCAAGCTCTTCTCTACCGGAGCTCCGCAGTGCGGAGTGATGTGCTCAACAGTCTGTCCTTGTCCAGCATGGGCTGATGTGGAAGCCAAAGGGAGCCCCGGTGCTACGTAAGCATGGCCAGCTCTGCCTGAACGAGCCTTGCACAACCACGATGAATCAGGGAACCTTTCCTGCTCTCGATGGTGTTGGAACCAGTCATCCATCGGAGGGGACTTCATCTGAGAATCACGTTGATCGTCGACAGTCTTGCTGTATAAGGCACCTGTATAGCATCCCAGGTGACAATACTTGTCTCCGAAGGCAGCAGAGGCCGAATACGCGCACCCACTCTGACCGACATGGTGGATAGGATGTCAGAGAAGATGCGTGGTATGGCGCGCTCTGCTAAGGAGTGCTGAAGCAAGACTGCCAGTAGTCTGTCCCTGCTCGGCGGTGCCTGAGTATTGCTGTACGTCGGACTAAGTCACAGATCGCCAGGATGCCTTCGCTCCTCCGAAGACGTGAGACCTTGATTGCAGCTTTGAGTTATCGCCTCAATTCGAAATTGACCAGTGGCTTGCGATCCAGGACCCCGTTGAGAGGTGGATGCCTGAACGAAGTGATGGGACTTCTGATGATCAGATCTAGCATAGAATCGCCCGTGGGTGGGACCTTGGCCCTGTGCCTTCCCAATGCATCCTGTTGATGCCATGGCATGTTCTGTCACTGGAGTGATCGGCGCGAGCTCATGGCTTTCTGCATGTCGCATACCACGTCATCCTCCAACTCCATCGTATTGTCGGCGATCTTCTCGATCTCGTAATAGTCAATTGCCATCGCCTGGCCTGAAGCCGAATGACCTCGCAGCTTGTTCCGAAATTCTCAAGCGGGTATCAGAGTCTCACGACATTCTTGCTTACATCGAGTATGGTGTGGTCTGTAATCAATGGGCTGATCGTCGTGCGGCGGAAGATTTGGAGCAGGCTTTCGTCGTTGTCGACATGGCGATGGATTAAACTCGGAGTTCGTAATGTACGAGCTCTTCAAATCGGAGCTCAGAGATATGCCCTAGCCTGTAGCCATACGGCAACGTCAGCGCGACTGATTACGAGGCGTGCAGACCAGCACCGACTCACTGTACTGTGTGGTGCGTGTGGCCGTTCGACAGTGTTTCCGCCTTTCCGCTTGCTGAGATTGCCGGATACGTGTAGTTGGTGAGCTGGCGCAGCTGTCCAGTAGCTGTGTGGATGTGGTCAGTTGATGATATTTCCACCGTATCCGCTTACTCGAGCTGCTAGATGCGCGTCGCTTGGTGAGCTGGTGTGGCTGTTCGATGGCTGTGTGTACATTGGCATTGGACGGTATCTCCGCCTTCGCGCTTACTCGACTTGCTCGATGCGATGTGGCAAGTTTCCGCCTTGTCGCTTGCTGGAGTTGCCGGACGCGCGTCGCTTGGTGAGCTGGTGTGGCTGCTCGAAAGTCGCCAGGCGCGCGACAAATGAGTTCATCTCGTTGCCGGAAAGCTCATGATCTTGCTGGTCATGGTGGCAGAATGGCATGTTCTTGGGCGATGTTGTCTTGTAGGATCCCAGCATGTGGATGCCACCCTCGGTTGATGATGTGGAAAGTGGGTTCAACTGTCGCTGCCTCATTGTCAAGTGTGCTTGCAGCAAGCGCAATGAGCGCGGTTGGTATTGCGCAGGTGGCGGCTGTGCTCGATGGAGCGCAAGGTGGGATCATACTCGAGAGAGCTGCTGAGCAAATTCGACGAGACCTGTGTATGGCTGTAGTATCGCTGTCATTGTGTTGTTAGAGTCAGACCCGTCAGCAGAGAATTGGACAGCAAGTAGATCGTATCGTTAGTATGAGACAGTGGTACGCTTTCCTGGTGTGAAAATGTGACGATGAATACAGTAGGAGCTGTCAGTACATGCACAAATCAAGCAGCTGCACTCAGCTTGTCGACGGATAGTGTCAAGCGAAGCCGTTGAGATTTCCATCCGTGTCAATGCTGTGAGTTTCCGCAACCATCTGCTCTTTGTCGATGAAAAGACACTCGAACACTTGTCGCGAAGGACCTGCTTCAGCTCCTCGAAAGTGTAGAGCAGGGCAGAGCTTGGCGTACGCGAAGAAGGCGTATCAGACGTAGCATGGAAGCAACCAAGAACGAATGAGGTTGGCTCGTGTAGGTACCTTCTCGATGTTGTCGAAATTGCTCTCCTTATCGGCAGCTTCGACAGCGGCCGGAGCCTGCATGCCCGAGCTGCAGCCACAGCTCGGTCAGCGTGCCAACTTTGAGCATTCGATCGGATGTCCGAGACATTGTGGTGGCCGCCGATATCAATGTTCTCGATCGCTAGAGATGCCAGGTGCCACCAGTGAGCGTTCTTGTAGAACTGGCCAAGATTGAAGAAGCAAATGTCTGCCATCTTCACATTTCTGGTACTGTCTGGATCCGCCTGCGCACTGCAGTGTTGACTGGTGGATGTGATGGTGCCAGTATTGGGATCTTGGATGATCTTGAGCACCCACCAGATGGTAATGAAGGACTATTGATAGTTTCGTTCGGCTGTAGCTTGGGCTGAGTTGTAGCAAGGGTTGATCGGTGTGTATGAGTCCCTGTCTGTTAAAACGCAATGGGTGAAGCCATTTCGCGCAGGTACAACAATAAGTGTATCAAGGAGATTGCAGCGGGATGAGAAGACACTACCTTCTCAAGAGATGTTTCAGACAGCAATCATACCGAATGATTGATAGCCTCTCTGGGAGTTACTCAAGCTGTGGCAGCAAGAGCCATGTATGCAATATTTGACGACCATGTTCACTTCAGATCTCCTTCGAGTACCGCATGATATCTTATACACGAGCCTATCGCTTGCAATGCACGGTATAGGCCATCCTCAATCTGTACGACCTCTTACTGGCAGCCAAATCTCTCGTTGGTGGAGCTTTGTGCTGGCTTGATCGCATTTGCATTGGAGCGGCTGACATTGGTTCGAGAGAGGATGACGGGTCGGGGTGCGAAGGCTTCTGAGAATGTGAGCGACGACAGCATCAGACTCGGGAGGCGAAAGCAGAAGTATGCGTCGGTGGTGGTAGGCGGTTGTTGATGGTCGGTGTTGTTGTTGAAAGGAAGGAGAAGCTGGAAGAAGCAGAAGCAGGGTCTCCTCGCCAAGTGCCAAGCGGCGGGTCTCGAAGTCCGAGGGTTCGCGACTGCTTTCAACACTCTCTCTTGTAGTATAGTAAGAAACTCGACTCTAGTTCCTCTCTTCCTCGCCTCTACCTAAGAGACTCTCGGTCGTAATATAAGGAATGCTTCGCTACGCTAAACGAGCCGCCGTCGTCTCCGATTAAGATATCTCTATCGACGTCCTCCGAGTAGAATTCCTCTCCTACCGCCCTACCGCAATCGCGACGAGACGAGTACAGCCTGTCGCTGATGCGCACCTCTGAGCCGACTGCGACGCGCTCTTTACCGCACGTGGACGCTGTTTTGAGCGAGCCGTTGTCCATCCAAGGGAAAGAGTTGAGAGCCTGAAGGAGTCGATGGCGAGCAAAGCTTTGTGAGCGCAGCGACACGCCTGGATTGAGCACGATGCTCGCCGATGATGCAGCTTCTGTGGCGGACAACCAATTACCAAAGCGCGTGCAGTTTCTCCAAATGATGCTGCCATGGCAATGGTCAAGAGAGCAACGATGAAAGCATTTGAAGAGAAGCATTCAAGAAAGCCTGGATGTGCCAGAAGATAACGCCTCCGCTACGAAGAATATATTCACGCCGCGGCAGAATGAAAGGTAGTGAGTTCGAGCATGCCGTATCAGACTTCCCAATTTCCTGAAGCACGCGGAGTCGGAGGACAACTACAATCCCAGCAAAGTCAATAGCCTGGTGGCATTCGTGGCCATTGACCAATTATTCACCACCCTGCTGGACAAGACATCCCGTCTCATGATGTAAATGGCTAGGAAGATAGACGCAGGGAACGATGAGGATGTGAAGAAAGATGAGAATTCGTCCAGCAAAACACGTAGCAATAACATCTCTCGGTCGTACATAACTAACCATGTCGATGTTTCGGATCCAACACCCGCTGTCAGCCAGTCCTCGGGTCAGACGCCATACCACCTTTGTGTTCCTCGTTTGGGCCAGTATCAGCGAGCTTATGTTCCACCGCCGCTTCCAGCACAGCAGCAATGCTTCCTACATCATCCTGCACAGGTATCAGCTGCGGAAGCAACAATATTCAGCGAAAATGCCCGCCCATATACCTCAGAACCTCCCGCAGTTGTGGCCACATTTTCAATTCACACCATCATGAAGCACAGCTCCAGAGACTGGTCCTTATCAAAGCAATCACTTGCAAGGTGGCAGGCTTCAAGGCACATCCCGTCTACGAGGGCAAAGAACGCAGCAACACAAAGAATTCAGATCAATCGCCATTGACGACTTGTCGACTTTGCCGCAGAACAAGATCACTGTCTCGCGACCACCAATCCAGAAAACCTGAAACACTCGCTGCTGGCCAGGAGGAGAGCGCTATTCGACATGGTATGCTCATTCTGATGGTCTTGGTCACGAAGTCGAACGCAGATGAGGCTGGCGATGAAGAGAAAAGCAAGCCATGGTCCAACATGGAACGTAGCGAGAATACTTCGCGGTCGTCCACCGCCTCGTTCCAGCGGTTTTCTTCCAACTAGCATTGCTCGAAGACCAAAGGACCAATGGTGAAGGACACCCTTGTGGCAAGGCTCGTGGTGTTTGAGATGGTCTATTCACAGACTGAGGACATAGACTCCATTGGCAAGTCTCTTTATGTTCTCCATGCTGACCAGTTCCAGCAAGTCCACTTCCCACTGCTCCCAGCACAGCAGCAATGCTTCCCCGACAATACTGCATGGGTATTCAGCTGCGGAAGGGGCCTTGTTCAACAACAAACACAAGACCAGACATTTCATCAAACATTCCAGAATCGGCAGCAGTCTCGACCACCTTTCCTTCCAGCCTGGTCACAAGGCACAGCTCCAGCGGTCGGCCCTCGGTGCAGCAATCAGTAGCAACGTGGCAAGCTCTAAGGCACAATCCCCATCGATGCAGGACACGAGCTTTCCCACTCAAGTGCGCGTTGCTGGAAAATCTCAGCTCGCCAGCCTCTACGCCCAAATCCCAACACCAGCATGCTTTGACGAAGGTCGAGATCTAGTATTTCCGCCTATCTTACCCTCATGAGGTCAGCCGTCCCACTAAATAAACGTTCTCGGCCATTCAACCCCAGTGCGCAGTAGAAACAAGTAACTCCGTCCGGCTCATTGCTCTCCACCCTCGGATCCAAGCAAGGCCTCAAACGTTTTAATGATTCCGCATCTCCAGCCTCTCTTGTTCCTGTCCGGCCAGCTGTCTCCCACATTGAACATTCTCAACCATCTAGCCTCGATGCGCGGTGGAAGCAAGTAACACCATCCGGCTCGTTGCCCTCTACGCTCGGATTCCATCACCGGCATGCCTCAAACGATCTCGTGATCTTGCATATTCAGCCTTTCTTGTTCTCGTGTGGCCAGCCGTCTCCCACACTGGAAGTCGTCTTTCGCGCCTTGGACAAGTCGTGTGATTGTATATCACGATACTTGCGCATCTCCTCCTTTTCGTCGTCTCGTGTCACGCTCACGGCAGTCGCCCACGCCCAGCTTTTTCTGCAGCTTCATCAGCCAGAGCTGCTCAGGGAATGGCTTGTCGGAAGACTGCAACAAAATACTGACTATGTACAGACTCGGAGCGATTCATGTTTGTTGACTGTCCAGCTTGGACCGGCTTTTTCTCACGCCCTGTCGCTTATGAGCAAAGCTCTGCCGGATCATCCGGCCGATGCGAACGGGAGTGATGCCGCCGTCTGCTCATCGTCTTCGGTGATTTCATCGAGAATGAAGCGTCGGAGCAGTCTTCGTGAAGGAGGTAGAGATTGTGGTGGTAGAGGTGTCAACGGAGTCTTCAGACGCCCAACCATTCTGGAGATGGCAGTGAACGCCTCGGATCTGGACTGGCTCTGCTGTGGCTCATCTCGCAGGACATGGCATCACTTATCACAGGAATGAGCAAGCGAGTCGCAGGCACTGCAGAGGCAACAGCAAAGCGGGAAGGCGATGCTTCAAAAAGTCAAGGTCGATCCAAGTCGATTGTGGTGAATGGCTCGTCAGATCACTCAACGACCGGAGGCCACACATGCGAACTACCAGACAATTGCCGACATATCGGAAGCATAGGAGGATCCTCGCTCGTTGGGATGCGGCTTCGCTGAACGCTGCATGTTTTGAAAGATCGTGCAGACCTCGGAACACCGACACAGTAGCACCTTCTCGGAAAGAAAGCCTAGGGCCCAGCAGCTGCACCTCACTTCAAGTCGTTGTTGCCACCTCAGTCCAAGTCAACGAGGCTCGGCATCAATTGACGCCTGTCGCTCTCAAGCGGTCGTGATGGTCGAGGTCAGACAACCATTTTGGACACTGCTGAAAGCACGAGAACAGTAGCTCGCCTAGCAACATAGTGCTGCTCAAGGAACAGCAGATTCGCCCGCAAAGGCAACAGTCACCATGAGCATGACTCTCCTGGCTCAGATCACACTCCCAACGACTCAGAAAAAAACTATCTACTGGAATCTCGATCAACTGCATCTCCAATGTGATCAGCTAACCCTTCGTTGCAGTGGAACGCGGAAGAGCTGGGCCAATGGTAAGTGGAGACAACGCTATCAGCTCCTCAGCTCTCGTCCAGCAGGCCAGAACCCCTTTTGTCTGGCGCGAGCAAGGCCGCGCTGCGGCTGCTGCAGCGTAGCTGAAGGCTCGTTCGAGTCGCAGCTGAAGTATCGCACCTCGCACACGAAGCCTATGCTCGGTCGGAAGAAGGAATTCTTGTCGACATATGACTACTACGTTGATCTCACGATTTGTGATGAGACGTCCCAGAAAACTTCACCTTAAGCGACGATGCAGCATCAGCGGAAACATGTATCAGCTCCGGCGTTTCATCAGCTGTCTACAAGTTTCAGAAGTCCAGCATGGATGCTGAAGATATACACTGCTCTACCAGAAAGGTTCCTGTCCGATACCTGATCAAGGGCTGTATTCGCTCTTCTGGCCAAGCTGCTTTCTTGTTCAAGACTGAATGCACGATGCAGGAGCTATGCTGATTATTTCGGTGCATGGTCGTAGGTTTCGCAGCTGCCCACGTTTCTGCTACTCATCGCTACTGCTTCCATCACGATTCGATCATCGCTGCTACAGCAAAGCATGCGCGAACAACGCAGTCAGGCGTCTCCTCGACATCATAACGACCCGAACACTAGTTCTCGCCGCCGTCCAACGACTATGACTGTTGGCTTGACTCCGCGAGTATGAGGTTCGGCCAAACTGTCCTTCACCGAGCCCAACGACACAAGGGTAGTCGATCATTGTCTTGCCGCGGGCCCTTTTCTCCCAAAGCACGGCGGGCCGTTTCGAAGACGATGAATGCGGAATGGAACACCTAGCTACTGCAAAGTCAAGAGCAAGCAAAGCATCGTATGGATACGCAATCGATTGAGAGGGATCAGACTTTGCTGGGACCAAAGCAGAAGTCTCCTTCAAAGCGGGTACAGCTTACAGGAGACCAAGACTTGCGGGAAGATTGGCATGTGTCCTCATTCTGGTCGACCATACTTCAAAGGATTTCCATGAGGACAGAACAAGCACCGAAGGCTTTGGACAACGAGTGACAGCATGCACAACCCTTGTCGTCTATCGATGATGAAGATTCTTGTTGCTTCTGCATGGGACCAGGCCTCCTATTCTTTGGTCCGGGTCAGATTGAGACACAAGTCAGCGAAGACCTGTGCAGCCTGAGTCTTGTTGGGACGGACGTGGAATACTGATGGCGTGGACTCTCTGATGCATGGTGAGACAGATTGAGCAGCGACCTCAATGGGTAGACTTTATGGCGAAGTACCTCTAGCAGTCGGGTAGGAGCAATCTTGCTCTGCGGAATTTCGGACATATGGAGGTTCTGGCCAGGCATTGCTTGTCAGTCTATTCGATGCTCGAAGCTAATCTTGATGTGTGGCCCGGCGCCGAGTTCTGGTCGGCTTCATGGGAGCGACAGAACGAGAGTCTTTCGCTTGATCTCCACCAAGCACCCTTACAAGTACACTTTCGCCAACCAAGACGGACAACAGCAATCATGGGCACCTGCACCTGAAACAATGCTCCAGCTGATGCCGTCGACAACTCCTGGAAGGCTGACATCGGTGCTGGCGGCGACGCTGACGGCTGGTAGGCCGATGGTGACATAGGCGGCGACACGGATGGTGGCCTCTGCACCGACAACGTACCCAAGCACGGCAATCAAGACCAACAACAGCAATCATGTGCACCTGCACCTGGAACACCGCTCCAGCCGACGCTTTTGACAACTCCGGGAAGACTGACGTCGGTGCTGGCGGCGACGCTGGCGGCTGGCAGGCCGATCCTGTCACAGGCGGCGACATGGACGGTGGCCTCTCCATCGACAACGCCTCCAAGCAAGCAGACGATCCTCACCCGCAACTGTGGTGACGAGGATCATTTCGCGCGTCACTGCCCTGAGCCACATTGATCTGGACAATCGTGTCGTACACTTCCCTGCGACAAGATCAGCAGGCAGCTTCTCAAGCATTCAGACACCGCATTATACGTACAGCGCAGGAATCTTGTTATGTGTCGATGGCAGGACAGGCTTGCTTGCTGATCTTCGTAGGCTGTTCATCTGCGACGTCCGCGTCGTCGCGTTTGCGCTTTTCTGGCGTGTCCAGCATTGTGTACGCGGTGCACTGTCTTAGTATGGTCACTCGGGCGTCGGCCAACTCGGGAGTACAGCGTAACGACAAAGACCAGACGTGGGAATTGGGCATACAGATCGGATTGAAGTAGCAAGGAGGAAGCCGAAAAGTAGTCTACGGGTCGACGTGCTGAAGGATAGCCTTCAAGTGCGGCGAGGTTGACCACAACAAGTCCGACTGTCCCAACCCACACGTTGAGCGCGAGCATCGTACCTAGCCCAACCAGACGGCGTGAGTTAGGTGATGTCAAGATACGCATTGTTTGTGCTTGGACCAAATGCGTTTGGCGATCGTCCCTCAGCCTGGTCTGATGGAGGACCGAGGCTCTGAGAATGATCCTTGGTGTCCTACTGTATTGGCTGGGCAATGGTCAGCCATGATAATCTGAGCGCACATTCGACAAGAATTGTATCAATCTTCTACAATGTCATGATCATTTCCTGATGTCCGGTGAAGTCTTCGAATCAGGATCACCAATACCAAATCGAGCGATGAGTCGTGAGAGCTGGCTCCTGCTCCTACTGCTACTTCACTTGTTCATTCGGTCTTTGAAAAGAAACCGAAGACCTCCTAACCGCATCGATCTGGCGTCTGTAGCTGTAGATCACTGGAGCTTACACCTACTGACATGTGCCCAAAACCGAGATCTTCCGTCCTTGACCATACTGGATCTCGATGAACCTCTTTCACTCCCCTTCTTCCCATCAAAATTATGATGTCTTCCTTCCACCCTCCTCGCCGGTCACGTCTCAGACCCAGACTTCATGTCCCACAACCCTCCCCTACAGACACACATGTGAAACTCCAAAGCTTGTCCTCGCCTCCTCCTGCTCTCGCCTTGCTTACTCAAAGTCTTCCTTCCCAACAATCTTGATCTCCGAAGGATCGAAATGGGGCCAGATCTCTTTCGAAGTTGTAGCAACACCCGCTCCATATTCTTGATGGCCGCTCAACGAGTTTTGCGGTGCACTGCCTGTAGAGGAGTTGGAGGTATCGCCGGTCAGAGCTTTCCACAAGAGAATCACAACGACCAATGCAACCAGAAAGTAACCTGCGATTTTGATCCAGTCTCGGCTTCCATCATCGTCGTTGTTGGTCGCAGTGTAGGTGTGCTGAGGCTGAGGCTGCTGTGCAGGTTGGGCAGGCTGAGCAGGTGGGGCAAATGGAGCAGCTTGAGGGGCCTGCTGTGGAGGTTGCGCAGGAGCTGCAGCAGGCTGAAGGGCTGAGGGAGCTTGAGAAGGAGCTTTGGTCTTTGTCCGCTTTGGAGGTCTGTCGACAATGTTGCGGTGAAGATCCGGTTGTACTGGATTCTGGTTCACAGTTCTCTGAAGCCGTGTCATAGGCATGGTGATAGTGAAAGTGAAGGTGTGGCGCTGAAGGCTTGTTGGGTGAGGAGTTGCGTTCTGTCTTTTGGTCTTCAGATGTGCTTGCGTTGGAGAGATGCTGATGCAAGAATAGGGAGAAGCAGAATGAAGAAGTACATATGTGGTCCTCTATGGTCTCTCGAGCTGAGACTGAGAGAGGATCAGCGCCTCTCTGCTGAGACATGCTGTAGGAATCCGGGCAAATCATCGTGTGAGACACGTCGCGGCTGCAGACAAATTCGGAGCTGGATCAGAGAATGGAACATCGACGTTCTTAGACCTTCGAGGCGAGTATGTCTCGTAGTAATTGGTGAAAGGATTCCAACACATCTAAGACAATGTAATCGTAGAAAGTACTGTACAGGCAGGTGCTGCCTTAGGGTTGCCGAGCGCAGCGAGACCTGAGCAGAATAATCGCTAGAGGTTGTTGCTACACCGCTCTAGGATTGTGTCGCAACAGTCTGTCGTAATACCGTTGTCGCTATAGCGCTGTATTGTCGCAATATCCCTATAGCGCTATATTGTCGCAATATCCTTATCGCTATAGCGTTGTATAAAGTATCGTATAGGCAGGTACTACCTAAGGGTACCGAGCGAAGCGATAGCTAAGTAGAAGAATAGTCGTAAAGTTGCCTATCTACCTACCTCCTTCTAAGATTATATACCTTCCTATCTATCTATCTATCTATCTTTCCTTCTACTCTACTTCTACTACTCCTATTACTTATCCTTACTACTATTAGATACTTATAAGACTA